>NWUY0300055702.1:22301-33285 GCA_004151065.3 Larix sibirica
CCTCAGTGAGAGGGAGTGCTCATAGTCCCAGAAAAAAATGAACTCAATCCAATTCGGATAGGCGGTCCTCGTAGACCGATAATGAGTTCAGTCCAGACTGGGATAGGTGGTCCTCGTTGACCATAGTGAGAATAGTTATGGTAGGACAGGCGGTCCTTGTAGACCGATAATGAACTATGTTCAGGACAGGCGGTCCTCATAGACCGATAATGAACTCAGTCCAGTTTGGACATGTGGTCCTCATAGATTGATAATAAGTTCAGTCCAATAATGAATAGGGAGTCCTTGTAGACCGATAAGGAGTTCAGTTTAGTTGATCATCAGCTTAGTCCAGTTAGGACTGTTGTTCCTGTGTGGAACTTTCTCGAGGTTGGAGAGGACTCTTGTATAGAGTATATTTGAATCCTTGTATGGGATATCATCCTGAGGAGATGATGTTGACCCTTTGTTATGATGAAGAGATGTACGAGTCCAATTGTGATGACCAGATGATGCTTGATGAGTTCCANCTCTATTGTCCTTCAGAAGAGAATATTGTAGATATTTTCACCAAGACTTTTTTAGTGAAAAATTTCACTCTTATCTAATCCCTTCTTGAGGCGAGTGTTACCTTGGTTGATTAGTTTTTTATAGTCTACCTTGAAGGGGGCGGGGTTCCCCCTTTCCTCACTTTTTCTAGATTGTTGTATGGGGTGACCTTTGGTCTCAGTAACCAGGGCCCTAATTTCCATTTATTTTCTTATATTTTTCCTCATAGTTCGTCTTAAGGGGAGGTGTTGGAATCTTCTCACCATCTTTTAACTTGACAGGTGCCTTGACACGTGTTTTTTTATTTTAATTGTATTAAAATAAAAAATAGAAGTATTAGTGGTGAGCAAGTAAATGTAATCTAAATCCGTGCTTCAAAAAATGCAAAGTTTTTTTTAATATGTACATTTTCTCTTTAATAAAAAAGATAATCTTTAGAAAATAAGATACTTTACTAAAGAGAAAATGTTTTATACAATATTCTACATGTTGATAGTTGTGCAAGTCCATTTGGCAATATGAAGTGTAACATTACATCTTCATATTAATTAATTCCTCCTTTAATCTAATTGTTGAGTTTCAATATGTTGACAAATGATTAACCTTCACTTATTAAAAATTGCTTCTTAAGTTACTCTTATAATAATTTTCTAATATAACCATTTCGTTGATTGATTTTCTACGGAACTATTCTCAAGCATATTGGTAAACTGGTTATTTACGTAAATATCTGTAGTTTTTGTATAGGAGTAGTTTTGGATTTTTAGGTGGTTTTTGGTTGGAAAAATTCAAATTTGGAAGCATTTACATTATGTTTTTGAATGTATAAATGGATTCAACATCCTCAAATATCTTTATGATACTTAGATTATGCAATTTCCACAACTAATATATGTGACTCTAAATGTATTTTTAGATTTCCAACCCAAGTCCAAACAAAACAAAATGAAAAATATACCCAGAAAATTTTCAAAACATAGAATATTTAGACTACTCCAGTCCCTAATATCGTATATTTTTAACCAAACTCTACTCTTTTCGAATTATTGTAGCTTCATCTTGATCCCCTGATGATGGGTGGAAAGTTTACTCAAAACGTCGGGAGTTCTAAACTCAAACACAATGTAATTCCAGAAACATTACCACAACTATATCTTAACTAATAACATGAATAGACTTACAAGTTCAAGAGCCCTTTCTAAATCTTTCTTCCAAAAGAGCACACTACACCTTGGATAGGCTGAGCTTCTTCTTTTTACTGACTCTCTTCTTCTACATTATTGAGTGCCTTTGAGAAAACTCTTCCATTCTCAACTCCTCGATAGCAACTCGCTTTCTCTTGAAGTTTATGGAAGATATGAATCCCATAGGTAGATGGAGAAGTGTAGTAGCCATAGATTTGGGATGAGCACCCTCTTTCATCCTTTGTCAATTTGTTGTGACATGGGAGAAAACTACTTCATCTTGCATGCATTCAACATTGAGAATTTCATGGGATGGGAGGAAGGAAAGAGATTGCATAACGACCTCCTCCTCTTCATCACTCACTACAATTAAATATTCACCACTACATTATCAATGAAAGAAGGAACTTGAATTGGACCTCTGTGTACAATGAAGCTTTCCTAACAAATCCTATATTAAGTTGTCCTCCATAGTCGTGAAACTGTGAGAATTGACCTCTACACCTTTTTTCTATACCCTTTTTCTAGTGACATGGTGGCATGAAAAATGATGAACAATCTATAATAGATGTTAACTTTGAAATGATGGATAAATAAATAACTTCAATTAAACATGGATAATAAAGATTATTTTTAACCATTATTTATTCTAAAATTTTGAAAACACACCTATCAATGTAAAAATAATAAAGGTAACAAAACCTATGAATTAAACTATCTCATATGGAAGATGCACTTATACAAAATTAAGGAAGATGCACTTATACAAACTTAGGTACACTAGTAAACTTGTGACAATTGTTAATAAACACTAACTGTACTAGAAGGAGGTGACTGTTAGTGAGATTTTCTTAGAACATAATAATAAAGGTAACAAAACCTATAAATTAAACTATCTCATAAGGAAGATGCACTTATACAAACTTAAGAGGTGACTGTTAGTGAGATTTTCTTAGAACATAATAATAAAGGTAACAAAACCTATAAATTAAACTAGGTAACAAAACCTATAAATTAAACTATCTCATAAGGAAGATGCACTTATACAAACTTAGTTACACCAGTAAACTTGTGACAATTGTTAATAAGCACTAACTCTACTAGAAGGAGGTGACAGTTAGTGAGATTTTCTTAGAACATAATAAAATTAGACATGCTACTACAACTCTCTCATTGTATAAATTTTGGCATCCCATTTGGTCTTTCATTTTATCTAAAACTCGCCTTTATACCTAACATTGCCATTACCCTCATAACATGTCTCTATATTTGAGATTTTATAAGGTACACATACTTCCCTTCTTTTAATGTAAGTCCATTTTTACACTCAAAGTCGCCTTAAATATCATTTAACAATGGATTTATTCTTACTTAACTATTTCTCAATTCATCATTTTATTATAAATATAGTAATATGGCATACAATAGAGTCACTTTTATTTAAATATTTCAAAGAGTATGGCTATCAAAACAAATTAAAGCAATTAATAGTATTTTGAAATAATTTTGATTGTGTCGAAAAGCATTTTCTATAGTACATTACGGGGAGTATACTATGGGGATATGTGTAATTTCTTTAGTGTTTGACTTATAATAAACACTTGTAACTTTCAAATAATATAATGTCGTTTTTAATTAAAATTTAAAATGAAATAAAAATATGTGTATATAGTTTTAATAAAAATAATTATGAGTGGTAATTATACATTATTTAGTTATTTGAGATATGTTGAAGATTTATTAAAGGTTATAAGTTTTCTACTATTGAAGTGTATTTGTAATCGGTTAATACAAGTCTAAATTTAATTCTAGATTTATCATGTATTGAGAGGGTTCAAATTCCTCAAGGTTCAAACCTTTCCTCAAATATTTGTACTTTAAAAAGCATTTACACCTTTGATTTGATCCCTTTCGATGCATAATGAGTCCAAAGTTAAGATAAATCTACATTAATACTTTTTTTAGAGGTAAAAAACATACTTTTGATATTCTATTAGAATAAAAAAGTATAAAGCAGTCTATTACATTCAGTTCAAAAACTGACTATCATATCTCTCAAAATCAAATCCAAAATTATATCAAAGGTCTTCCAACCAGAGTCCAAAGTTCAAAACCAACTATCATACCAGTCAGCAATATACCAAACCAGAAAACCAGTACTAAATACGGGAAGAAACTATGAAATGAAAAAAAGAGTACTCCCCATATCAATTTTCTTATCTTCCAGAAATTCCTCCCAGAGTAAGGTCCCTTCAACTCCTTCCAAAGCCTCCTTTGATTGTTTTTCTGCCATCAAGTTCTGTTCTTTGTAGATATGGATGAGTTCCGGATGCAAGAATTTCTTTAGTTCTTCTTTAATTCCGGAGCACCAAGGAATAAGATTGAGCACTTGTAGATTATAATCTCCACACACCCATTTAATAGTAACTATGGAGTCCCCAAGAATCACAAGAGTCACTATCCCAAAGTTTGTTGCCGTTTTACATAAATACCACAAGGCCAACAATCTGCCTTCCCATTTGTGCCAGAGCCACAATGAAGTTTAAAGTAAAACATGTGATATTCATTGATATAAAGTACTGCACCTGCAGCACATAGACCATCTTGAGCAGCCTCATCAAACAAACCAGTAGATCCTTTGTGATTTTGAAACTCCTTGAAAACTCTAGTTCTGCAGACTTTAATATTTTCATACTTGAACTCTTTGACCCAATTCAAAATTTGCATGACAATAAAATCCAACTGTTCAATTTCACACAACTATTCCTAGCTTTCCAGATTCTCCATGAGATAATAGCTAGAAGAATATTGTACTCTTTGCATGATTTCTGCTACTCTTTGCAAGTTTGTTCAAAATTTGTACCTTGCCGAGCCTGTAGAATATTGAGAGAAGTACAAACCTTTTCCCACACTAAAGTAGTAAAACTATAGTTTATCAAAATATGATTAAGCGTCTCTGCATCCTTTTTATAGAGAGGACAAATATTTGGTCCATGCCAACCTCTTAGCAAGTTATCCCAGGTCTTTAGACAATTTTGAAGAGCAAACCACATAAAACATTTAATCTTCAATGAAATACTCCATTTCCAAAGTACAAGAAACCACCAATTTTGAACTGTACATAAATTTTCTTTTACAATAGCCAGATAAGCAGATTTTGCAGTAATGGAGTTTGTCTCAGTATTTGATGTCCAAATTAAAGTATCCAAATTATCATTTAGTCTACAACCTGTGGAATTTAATTTGTTGATGAAATTGTCCCATTCCGTAGCCCAAAAGATCCCTAATCCCAATTCTTTAGTTGAGTACCAATATTTTTTCTCCAAGTTTATCCAACTATGCTTTGTTATATCTCCCAAAGTAGAATAACCAATCTCTGATAAATAATTTACAATACCTGAGGGTAGCTTATAGTCTTCACGCATACAAATAATTGGATCAATGCCAACCATTACATTAAGTCCATTTCCTACTCTCCAGGCCAAGTCTTTTCCCATCCAATTGTATATTTTAAGAAACCCTTTCCAAACTGGGGAGGAGTTCCAGGCTTCTTTCTTTTCGGTTCTTATCCAATTAATACAATCCTTTTTGATAGAGTTTTCTTTAAGGACTGATGACCAAATACTTTTACCAAAAAGACCATGCCATAAACTTTTCAACCTTAAAGCCATACTAAACCAAATTAAGTTTTTTATTCCCCATCCACCATATTATTTTGGAATTGAAAGTCTGTCCCAACTAGCCATAATTAATTTACCTCTTTCTCTACCTCCCGACCAGAGAAAATTAAAAATAAGCTTCCTCAGAGAATTGATGATAGAGATAGGAACCTGTAGTAATGAGAACCAGTAAACTGGAATACTAATTAGGACATCGTTGATTAGTGTAAGTCTGCCACCAATAGATAGAATCCTGAAAGTCCAAATTTTGATTCTTTTTTCCAATTTTTGTATCAACCACAGCCAATCCTAAACTTTATAACCATTTGGTTTCAGATAATATCCAAGATACTTAAAACCTTCCTCAAGCTTATGCATCCTATATGGAAGAGTACTATTGATATCTTCCATTGTATTTCCAACCAGATTGTGCATATAGAGACTTGATTTATTCACACTAACCTTCCTGCCTGAATCCATACAAAAAAGTTTGATAATTTCCATATAAAAACCCCATTCCTCAGTAGACTCAATTCCAAAAATTAAAACATCATCTACAAACAAAATATGTGTGATGTAGACAGCCATTGAAATTTTCACACCTTTTATTTTACCTTTTGATTTGGCATCTAAAATTAGTCTACTAATCCCTTCTATGATGAGTAAGAAGATCAAGGGGGAAAGAGGACAACCTTGACAAATTCCTCTGGTGCTTTTGAAGAAATAAGTAGGGGCTCCATTTATCAACACAACAAATTGTGCAGAAGAAACACACGCAAGTATCCAGTTGATGACAAGTAGTGGGATCCCAATTTAAATTAGGATTAATATAAGAAAAACTCAATTCACACGATCAAAATCTTTTTCCAAATGCATTTTCAGTAATATAGCCTTCAGAATCTTCTGTTTAATAGAGTGAATCACCTCCTGTGTAATTCCAGTAGCATATAATATCTGTCTATCATGAAGAAACCCAAATTGTTCCACTAACAAAATTTTTGACAAGTAAGGTTTTATCCTGCAGGAAACGATCTTTGTAATTATTTTGTAAGCAAGGTTACACAAGGCTATTGGACAGAAATCAAAGAAGTTGTTTGGCTTGTTTCTTTTGGGAACCAGAGTAAGGAAAGTTGATTTTAGCACACCAGAAACAAAACCTTCAATCCTTGAAAAATCAACCATATCAAGCATATCTTTTCCCATGATGTCAAAGAAATGGCTAAAAAGTTCAACAGTCCAACCATCTGGGGCAAGAATTTTCTCTTTTGCAAATAAACTCAAAACATTTTCAATTTATTCAATAGTAACCTTCTTTCCCATATATTTCCCTTCATCCTCATCAAAAAAATTAGGAAACAACTTTATAATGTGTAATTGTGCTTCCAAAGAACTCTAATCATTCTCCATAAAGATGCCCTTGAAGTGATTGAGTGCTAGCTTCTACAGTTCTAGCTGTCCTTTTGTAATAAAACCATTATCATATGTGAGTTCCCAGATAGCATTAGTGTTCCTTCTATGTGAGGCGTAGGAATGAAAAAACCTGGTGTTATTATCTCCCAAACCTATCCACAATGCTCTTCTTTTTAGACACCAATCCATCTCCTCTTGCTTTAATATTTGATCCTTTTTTTCTTCTAGAGTCTTAATTAACACTTTATCCTCTGCAGTGATAGGGTAATCGGAATTTTTAATGTATAACTTCCTGATTTGATCTTCAAGAAAGATAATTTCTTCCTTATCCTTCTGCTTTTTATTCTGAATCCAAAATTTTACTTTAACCTTCAGAAAATTCAACTTTTGAACAAGTAAATCCATTGGATTAAGGTTATCTTCATTTTGAAAGGAATTCCAAGTATCTTTAATAAAGGAACATAATTCATCATTCAAAATCCATGAGTTGTTGAATTTGAAGGGATATTTTAAATTTGGCAGAATCCCATCTATTTGGAGAATAATAGGACAATGATCCGATATTTTAGTCCTATTTGGCACCCACAACCTATATCTATGGAGATTATGTAGTAATGAAGACTTCAATATAAACCTTTCAAGTCTTTTTTGAATACCCTCAGCTCCACATCTTCCATTTGTCCAAGTAGGTTCAATAATAGTAGGTACAATATCTACTAAATCAAACCGCTCAAGTAATTTGTTGAAGTATTCAGACATTGAATCCAATATGGAAGAATTTCCCCAAATTTCTGCAACAGAAGTTGTAATATTCAAATCACCCGCGATGACAAGATTATCTATATCCATAATGCCTGACAAAGAAAGTGAGTCCCAAAAAACATCTCTATTTTTATAAGGTCCATAAACATTTAGTATAGTAACCTTTAAATTGATATTACAAAAATAACCTTCAAGCAGAAGACCCCATTTTGTTCTGTAGGAAACAAACTGTAGAGATTTTGGATTCCAACAAGTTAAAAAACCACCTGACATCCCTGAGGCACTAATTGCAGATACCTCCCAACCTGGAAGAAAATTGGAAATGGATTCAACGGCCATAGTATCAGGACACATGGTTTCTTGAAGAAGGATCAACTCTGGGTCGGTATCCTTGAAAAGTTTGGTTAAGGCCCTAACCCTCACACTCTTACCCAAACCTCTAACATTCAAAGACAAAATAGACATTAAAACCTAATCCCACAGGGCATATGTGCTCTAAGTGCCCTAGGAGAAACATGTTTTCCATTGTTTTTATGTTCAACATTTGCTTGCAGAAGTCGGGAAAACATAGGGATAAATTTTGAATTTCCAGAATCCAAAGAGGTGAGTTTTGTGGAGTTCTTCTTCTTTTTCCGAATCGTCACGTTTTGAAAATGAATGGACTGGATTCCTTGTACATTTGGATTTGTGGAGGGATTCTTTGAATAGACAGATAAAGGGGATCCTACAAATTATATCTCAGAATTCTTATACCCATAATCTAATAAAAGCTTCTTATCATAAGAATACTTGGGAGAGTCTTGAATAAGTACATAGTCATCCAAATTAGAATAAAAAATTCTATTTGGGGAGACTAGGGGAGAATTCTGTGTGGAATTCTGAATAGGAACTACATCAGAGACTCCTAAAGGGGATAGAGGGCTTTGGATATCCAAAAGTGGAGTATTTATAACCTCGGTCTCTTTGTCAATAGAAACCCTAATAGGGTCAGAAACCAAGTTTTGTGAAATTTTACTCCCTTCCACCATCAAATTTTCAGAACCAGTATTCTTTTTAATCCCAGAACCAACAAAAACAATATTTAATTTATTAACCCATCCAAATGCCCCAAGTAAATTATCACCCGAAGACATCCTTTGATTTAAATCTTCTTCCACGGACAAATAAAAATCAAGTTCTCCTTT
This sequence comes from Larix sibirica, assembly GCA_004151065.3. Taxonomy (NCBI): domain Eukaryota; kingdom Viridiplantae; phylum Streptophyta; class Pinopsida; order Pinales; family Pinaceae; genus Larix; species Larix sibirica. The sequence goes on from NWUY0300055702.1 coordinate 31,029, forward strand.
TGTGACATCCTCATAAAGAGTGGGAGAAACATAATTTAACTTACCCGTAACAACATGATTGTCTTTTGTTGGAGAAAGTGTTGAAGTCGCTTCCTTAGCAGATTCAGGGACTTCAATAAGTTTTGTAGAATATTTCGTCAATGAATGCTCAGGCATAGATAGGAGAAAGGGACATCTAGCTTTGACGTGCCCTATCTGACGACATCAATAACACCTGAACTATATTTTGTGATAATTGTGTTTCTGCCTAAAAACTATATCATGCCAAACCATTTCAATGTCAGTTGGAAGTCCCCTTGCCATGTCGAACTCCACCATTACTCTAGCCACCTTCTTATCCATTCCATATAAAGAGTTTTTATCAACCCTGATGAATTTTCCCACCAAATTAGCCAAGACCATAAACACATTCTGGGTCCACAACTCAAAGGGCAAACTAGGTATCAACACCCACAAGTGTCTTCTAGACTACTTCTCCTTTACTGGGTCAAATGCAAATTTGCAATATGTCATCGTTTGAGAATTAGGGAACCTTCTTTATATAGCCAAACCTCCTTCAAAACCAAATCTAAAGATACATTCTCAGGGAAAATAAAAATAATCCATCCATTCATAAATAGGTTAATCCTCGGTGCAGATCCCACCAACGAAGTCCACTGATTATTAACCCATTCTGATAACTCTAATTTATTCAGACGTGCATATTCAACTCTACCCACCAAAGCTCTGGATGAAAGCATTTCCACCCTATCGAGATTCATATCATCTCCCAAAACATAACGCTCCAGTCCTTCTCGTGCCTTGATTGTCTTCAATTTCCTTCGTCATCGAGCTCTTTCCGCAAATAAACCACAGTTACTTTCAAGCTTGTTCGGTAAATGATCTGATGGACGAAGTTCTATGTTCGGTTCAATATTCGCAAGAAAACCCTCATTGAAAGGTACTTTTACTTAAATAAGATATATAAAATTTAAATATACTTATTAATTATTTGAAATTCATTTACATTCAGAGACATGATCTAATTGGCTTTCTTTTGATTTACCTTCTTCTATAAACATAATAATTGTAAAGTTAAAAAACTCATAGATTAAACTATCCCATTAACAAAATGCACTTAAAACAAACTTAAGTACATGCTGCCATGACTCTCCTATCTCATTACATAAGTACATGCTGCCATGACTCTCCTATCTCATTACATAACATAAGTTTGGCATTCCATATAGCTTTTCATTTTATTTAGAACTTGCCTTTGCACCTGATGTTCAAACGACAACAACTAGTCCAAAGTCAAATTGGTGTATCATGTTGCTTGAACCTCACATTCATATGACTATAATTGTCTTATTGCAAAGTAGGTCATGACCATCATAAGCTTATTCCTTTATCTTGACCAACTCTACCTTATCTTTGACCAATCACCTTACATTTAGGTTTTTGTTTTTTCTTTTAACCCCATGGAGGGTTGAATAATAAACGTTTGCAACTATGTAAAAATCTAGAGTTGTCTTATTTGGAAGGTGGGCCATGAACATTATTGATTTATGTAGACTCTTTGACCACCTTGCATTTAGAGGTCGATGTAAAAAACAAGAGTTGAATGTAAAACAACTCTCTTTGGAATTTGGAACAAAGTGTACGTGACGGAGGCAGAAAATTCCAAGTCACCGCCGATAGGTCGCCAATTATTCCACGCACTACCGTCGTGCGCACGCGCGCCCCTGGATCTAATCGGCCAACCAGTGAGAACGACTTGTGAGACGGCGCCTCCATATAAATTATTATTAGCAATATTTGCATACCCATTATAATGTTACTTTTCACATTTTTATTTCACTCACATAGAGTCGTGCTGGGAAACATGGTTGGAATTTTATTTCAACTCTGCTTTTCCAACTAATTTTTTTTGTTTTGAACTTATATCTTACCTATCATACAAATGATAGTTTCAGTGGAAAAATAACCTTGAAAATACTTTTTAATAATATTATTTTTATTAAAAAAATTAATTTTCAATCAAAAAGATATGCTTTATACAATTAAAAGATAACAATAGATTCATTTACTTATATTTTCCTTAATCATGTGCTTTGGAAAAAACAATCTACTGAAAGTGACATAAACAACTTAAAAGTAATATTTGCTTATGCATCTCAAGTACATTAAGTGATAAACTTAATAAACTAACAAAGTGTTGAACCTAGAATCATTTCCAAAGGCTAATGTCATGCCACATGTAATGCAACATATAAAA
>NWUY0300055717.1:20646-30922 GCA_004151065.3 Larix sibirica
TTTGACAATTCTCATGAGTATGGCCAAGGGGCTTAGGCCATTGTGACCCAATGCAAAATTTTGGGACATGACAATATGGTTAAAAATTTTGAATATAAACCATAATGGGAAGTTATGAATCCATCATATACATATAAAGAAGCACACACACATATTATAATAACCCATAACTTTAATTATTTTGTATCAAATCTCAAGAAAGAGGCTGAAAGCACAAAAATAAGAAGCAATCATATTAATATTTAATGAGGTGATAAGAGCTAGGAACTAACGAAGAGAATGGGTGATTTAGTAGAGTAATGGTCCCTAAAGAATACTTTAGGTAGAATCTATGAAACTTTCCTATCCAAGGAAGACCTACTTCTCATGAGTTGAACTGTTTATTTGTGAACTTGAAACAGAGGGCAGAGCCTACAAAACTTTAAGATCCCTTGAGTTTTATCCTAATAACTGCTAAATGTACATGATCTCCCAAGCAGCCTGTGCATATCTCCCAAGCCCTTCAAAATGACAACCACAACAAGAACAAATATGAAGTTACATTTAATCCCTGGGTCAACAAGCCCCTAAAGAATACAAGTTAAATCTTTGAATCTTTCATATGGACAAGATACAAGCAAGACCTACTTCTCATGAGTCCAATTGTCAGTCCATGAACTTAGAGGAGGACAAAGCCTACAACTTTTTGAAACCATCGTTGGGTTTCATCATGATTATGCAATGCACGTGGGCTTGAGATCCCAAACTACTAAGAGCATGGGTGTTTAATAAGTTATGATTAAACACTGGGCTTTTCTAGCTCAAAATCAAAATTAGGCCACAATAGTAATTTTATCTTAATCCAGTCAAAAACCAAAAGTAGGAGCCCAATATTCAATGGAAAAGAGTAGATAAAACAAAGTAGCGACCAAACAAGGGTAAATGGTCCATTATCTATTAAAATCGAATGGCAATTTTACACAATTAATAGATGGATGTTCATAGACCACCAAAGGCTAATAGAAATGTAGCTTTTCAGCATTGTTGAGGACCTTGTTTAACATGAAATTTTTGGGTTTGGTTAAACTAATAAAAGCTACAACCACAAGGAGTAAACTTCATCAACGCCCACAAAAATTCATGAAGAAAACCCAGGCATTTTATGGACAAGATCATACCTCTTTCACAATGTTGGCATTCATTTCCACTGCTGGAGCTTGTGCAGAGTCTTGAATTTTAGTGTTCTGCATCATTTCCCCTACCTATGGACGACACACAAAGTCAAGGATCCACCTTTCCATGGATGAATATCTTCAAATATCTGAAATTCTCAAAGCAATGAAAATATTACCATAACTTCGAGATATTTCACGGTTGTACCGATGTACAAACGTCTTTCAAACCCTAAGCATAAAAATAACTAAATATAAACAATCAAATTGAAACTCTAAGTACAATAATCATATGAAGAGAATGAGAAACTCAAGAAGTCCATATATTATTGCAATTTCACAAAATTAAACGAAGACAACTATTTTTGAAGTAAATAAAAGACCTCTATTTTTTCAAATAAAGAAGGACGCGCCCCAAAAAACTTCAAACCCATACCAAAACAGTAAATGAAGACCCCAAAACCAAGCCCAAAAAAAGAGAAATCATCCCCCAAAGACTCTTCCACGCATTCCCCTTAACCGAGGTCACGCGTTTGATTACCGTAAAACCAAATCCAAGCTAAAGTTTCCTATTAAAAAGAGAATATGTTTCTCAACCTGCATCTCTGTGACCATGGACCTAGACGCCATGGATTTGCACCAGAAATCACCGCAGTAAAAGCCCTGAGTAGTCCTCCAGCTCCGACGAAACCAGAAACCCCGAAATACCGCTTCCTCCGCAGCCCTTCAAGACGTGGTTAAAGCCGGCCGACAGAGTATGTGCCCACCGAGTGGGAGCTTGTGCGATCGACCGACTACGAACAGGGTCAAGTCACCCGCAAGAAACACACATACGTAGGCAGCTCCACGATTCAGGTCTCCTTGGGGTCTGCCGCCACCGCCACACNCAAAGAAACCAGAATCCCCGAAATACCATTTCCTTGCTTGCAGCCCTTCAAGCCGTGGTTACCAAGCCAACCGACATAGGCATTCTCCAAAGTTTGAGATTTCGGTAAGCCACAAAACCACTAGCAGAACAAAAGCAGCAAGGAGCCCAGGCCATCCACAAGGCCAATACGACGGACTGGTACAAATAAATGCACCAAGGAGCCCAGGCCATCCACAAGGCCAATCCTGATGTGCACCTAATGTGCACTTGGAATTTTTAGAAATTTAATACAAACCTACCATTTCATACAAACTAAGTGATTTAATGTTATAGGTAGCAGTAGTGAATGTGGCGATTTTAGAAATTTTAACATTAAAAATTATTTTTATTTATTTATTATTTCTAATAATTAAAAACACTCCTAACTGGATTTATGTCCCATCAGAAGTGTCCTCTGTCAATTAAAAAATCAGATTAATGTATTTTGAAAATTGCAATATTTAATTTTATTTTCAAAATATTACGTTTAATAATAAATTTTGCAAAAACTTTGTAAAAATTTATGTATAAAAAAGAAAATTAATATAAGTCAATCAAGTTTGACTAACCAATGGTCAGTATATCCGCCTTGGCAGATATAATAAGATAGATTTTGATGGTTGGAGATTTCATTGTAATTTTTTGTTATATGCATTATAAATGAAGCAATGGATTTGCAAATGGGATTACTTACCATAAATGTGGGTTCTAGATATTTGTCATCTTCCATAAATTATTTAACAATCTCAATCCTAAGGTCAAGGGATGTGAATTTAATGGACAAGTGGCAAGTTCCAAAGGAGATATGTACATGGTTATTTAACATATTCTCCTCCCACATTCCATCACACACTTCATTGCATGCAAAAAAAATTATCTACCTTGCAAGGATGGGATGGTGTTTACATGTGGTATAATGTTTTGAATAGGATGGCAATTATTTGCATTACCAGTCATTAAACATCTGAGTTCAGGAGACCCCTATAGGTTGCATGAGATGTCTCGTCCTTGTGCTTGGGAAGGCAGCTTTGTGTTATAGAGATCAATCATGTGTTTTGGAAGTCAATTCTATGTGGTGGAAGACTGGTGGATTCGACTATGTGCTTTGGAAGTTAGCTCATTGCTTTGAAAAATAGGTGGGAAGGAAGCAATGGAAAACCCACGTGGAGACTAAGAACAATATACCAATTGTGAGAACTTTGAATTGTATAAGGGAGTTCAAAAATGTGGGAGGCATATTGAATAAGCCTAGGATTGTTTTTCACTTATGCTTGAAAATGGAAAGGTTGGAGGAAAGATTGTGAGAGAACGAATTTATTGGAGGATGAAGTCTTGTAAAGGTGAATTATAGGCACTAACCTTTCAGTAGAATAAAAAAAACAATAAAGAAAGATTGAAAACAATATAAACAAAAGACTGAAGAAATGGAAGAAATAATATGTATGTTGTAAGAAAGAATTGAAAAGATGGAAATGGAGAAAATGTGAGCAGTTGATTTGAATCAATAGTGGCTCCTCTTCTCTGTTGGCTCTTTTGGGGTGGATAATCCAATGGAAAAGGAGAAAGATACAATGTACTAGGAATCAACTCAAGCAAAGAAGCAATCCTAAGTCATCTAGATATCCAGAATTGGGAATAAGATGGAAACCCTTAGTGGGTATGAACCCTCTTAATTTATAGATTTTGTAATGTTTTAGAAAGTTGTTTTATGTTAGGACAATTTGTAAAACATTATTTCTAACAAATATATAGTGGTAGACATATAACATAAAGCTAACATACATAATAGATTGTGGTGCTAAAATTTTGAGAAACTTTTTAATTCTCTTTACTATGAATTTTTATAAATTTTGTATTATTATGTTGGACGACTCCACCATAGCTTTATTTTAATACAATAGTAATTATTTATTTTAAAAAATAAAATAAAAATATTAATAATTATCAATATCATATAATAATATTAATCTAATTTTAAGGTCACAACCTAACTAGACACCAAATTGATGTATGAGACTCCCTTGTTTGTGAAACAAAGGACACTCTCCCCACTGCTATTTGACTATTAAAGTTCTCAAATGAGGTATTTATATAAGGTCTTGGCATGATCCAAGGTACTTCATTTGTTGAAGAGAAAGGAAAGAGTGTCTCTCACTTATTATTATCACTATAGTTTGTTAAAGAGGTATGGATTGTCCTGGAAAGAATAATTAGTTGAAAAACAATTGAGAAATACCTTTAACATTGGTTAGAGGACAATGTTGACACTAGAAAACAACATTACTCAATATTAATATGTGCTTTTATGGGACATTTGCTTGACGATGAATACCTCTTTTTTTCAAGAAAAGATCTTTACACCAACATTATTTTTACAAGATTCAAGGTTCTAACAAAACCTTTTGGACATAGCTTGGATGATAAAAGAGATATAAATAAAATCCTTTTAGATTCTTATATATCAACCTAACAGGATTAGGATGAACAATTTGGAGTAACCATTATTCCATCATAAAAAACAAATATGAACCATCATGATGTACACCATGAAGATAATTTGTAATGATAATACATACATTAAAATTTCATTAGAATTTAAAATTTAAAATGGTTTTCCTACTTTTTAACATACCACGTTTGTTATTCTTTACTTTCTAGTTGCACACATGCAAGCCCAGAAATAATAAGCCTATATCAAATAAATGAAATAGATTAACTAAAATAAAATTAATTAGAATTTAAAAATTTAAACCATTTTCCTACTTTTAACATACCATGTTTGTTGTTCTTCACTTGCCACTTTCACGCATGTAAGGCCATAAATAATAGACCTATATCAAATTAACGAAATAGGGGCAATTACAAGAACTTTGTATGAATAACATTTTGAAAGAAATCTAGAGCTCAAACAAGAGATGTCAAGAACAAATACAAGCAAAGATACTATTAAAGTGAAGCAACTTACATCAAATGTGGTAATCATTTGGAGTGACGGTTGAAGGTATTATGTTATTATTTTTTTCCAAAAAAAAAAAGTCTTTTATTATTCATTAGTAAATCAAAGAAATTACACAATATCTCAGGTTATAAAGATATTGCAATTCATACTGGAAGCTTAAAGCATACAATTATGGATCTATAATCCATAAATATGAGGCATAGAAGCCTTCCACCAAAACAAGCAAAACAGTATACTGTTGAAGCACCTAAACAGAATATTACAGTGGGCATCAGCCTTGGTTACCAAAAGAACAATCAGTGAATCAAAATTGTCAAAGTAGTCTCTTGTAGACTAGCATAAAAGACAAAAACTACTACTGTTTATAATATCGATTCTATGTAAAATAAAAGCAAAAAGCAGATTCAATATCAGTAAAGGAGCTTCTCCTCCAATAGCTGATTCTTCCAAAATTGACAGATCATAGCTCTACCTCCTTCCATTTCCAGTCCCTTTTTAGACAGAAGGTCAACCTTTTGGTTGTAAATCCTGCTCACATGGCTGAAAGAAAGAGTAGGAATGGAATTTATAAGTGTCTTTATTCTCTTTTTCTAGAAAGAGAGAGTAGGAACCTGTAACCTTTGTTTCCCCGGGGCCCAATCTATGATTGCATTTGAGTCTCTTATGATGTCAATCTGTTGAATTCCCTAAGAGTGTGCTAAATAGAAAATGCCCCACAAAACAATTAATTCGGATCTAGTATAATGGCCAAGACCACATCCAAAGTATAACTCCATCCATTATACTTTATCCAAAATTAAGAGACATCCCGCGCCACAAAGACCCACTTGAGCCGCACAATCAAAACTTCGCACAATGTTATTGTAATTCATCACCGAAGCATCTTGGTTCTTGTCCTTCAAAGGCACAATTTTCTAAACAATTCAGTTTTCCAACTATGATTTGTCTTATATACATTTTTATGATCGAAATTCTCTAAGCCATGTCCTTGGGAATTGTGAACATGAAAGCCTAGCTTATAGACAAGGACTAAATGATGCAAGGACTAAATGATGCACTCAAGAATAACTAAGTTTAGTTTGTCCTTTGACGTATGTCGATTCAAACAACTATATCCTCGCGACAAATTTCCATTGTTAAAGTTGATTAGATTGGGATCTATAAGGTTAGATTTGGTCAGATGTAGAATCTACATAGACGAGCAGGCTAGGGCAATCAAAAACCTCATCATTACAACTCTAGGTTAGGTTAGTGGATAAAGTCTAACTTGATGATAAAGTCTAATCACAAGGATATCAATATAATGACAATGGATAGTGTCCTTTTGTTGGAATCCCACCTAATATATTATAGAAAAAACAAAAGGTCGATGCTTTGAAAAATTAAAGATTTAGGATGTTAAGACCTTCCATAAACTAGTCAAATTATATGGGCAAAATTTACACTTTACTTTTTACATAAAAGTTACTGCAAGGTTGAGTTGAAACTCTTCTTTTATAATATCAATTGTCATTGAGGTCTCCCCTTTTTAATACAAAACTTAAAGAGATGTTGGTACTAATGAACGACCTAAATGTTAGAATAAATTCTCATTAGACCTCTTAGAGACTAGACACGCCTTTCCACGAATGACTATTGTTTATCAAGGTCTCGTAAGTGTATATTCTTCATTTATATGGAAATTAAGAAATTGTTTGTACTTGGATTAGGTAAGTATACAAATAATTAGACATCAAGTTATTTCCCTATGGTCCTTTTTGATCAAATGGCACTTGCGGAGCGAAGCAGAGCGGGAACTATGAAGATGGGTGTTATTAGGGTTTGTCATTCGGGTTTGCTGCGACAGGAGATTTTGGGAGACGATACAGGTTTTATCCGTCCCGCCAGTAATTTGTATGCCCGTGCTTAAGATTTTCACCGTCTTCCTGTCGTTATTATTTCATTGTAGGGATAAGTTTTTTATTATATTTTCCTGGATTTAATCCATATCCCTGTGGCTCGTTGGCTGGTCGGCCATATAAATTGCTGGGAGCATATTCCGAGAGTTTGGGGTATCTGTGCTGTGGGTTGTGCTTTATGGCAACTTTTCTACGGGTGTAAATCCATACTGGCTGGTCTCTGTCCCTATCCATTACACGGGACGATACATTGTGGTTTTTGGCACATCGGTGACCTTTCTCTCTATACAAGTTATTTCTGGAATATCTTGCTCCCGGTTGCCGTTTGCCTTAAAACATGGGGGATAATGCTCGTCTTCCGGCGGACAACAATTTGACGGTATCGGACTACCGTATTGAAGAAGTTGGTCTATTCAAACCGGATATATACTTTAAAAACCAGGTTAAGGGGAAGCGAACACTTGGACAGGGTATGCGGTATGGATCTCCACATGCCTTGCTGGCATCGAAGAAAGGGCACTTAACGCTTGTTGGGGCTCCTGCTGGCAATTTGGTGTCGGATCCATCTGTTGAGAGCTCCCATGCTGTGCCGTGTGTTGAACATCGGTCTAAATCCCATGCAAACTCTCGGTCGGCTCGTCGGTTAAGGGAGAAATATTGCTGCAAAGTGGGTGAGGCATGGCTGACTATGGGCAGGGATATTGGACTTGAAGAACTGGTGGAATACAATGTCACGACCATGGTAGGGAAGTTTTCATACTATGCTATGAACCGAAAGGATATTGTGGGTTGGGTAAAAAAGGAATGGACCCCCATTTGTGGATATACCCCTCAGGTTTTTGCGCTGGCTCGTGGATGGTACGGGTTCAAATTCGAACAAGAATCACACTACTCCACCATTCTTAATAGTCTTTGGCTTTATGGTGCTGGTAGCTTAATGCTTCAAAAGTGGCAGACGGATTTCAATCCTGATTCGGCCACTGTTCATCTGCGTCATCTTTGGGTGTTGTTGCCCAGTCTTCCCCTTGCTCTTTGGAATCATGGGGTTTTCGAAGCTATCGACAATAGTCTTGGGAGACTTCTCCATGTGGAGGATGAACATTTGTGTGGTTTTGATCGTTGTATTGGGCGGATGCTGGTGGAGGTGGACATCTCTTTGGGGCTCATTGATGTCCTTCATATTGGCTGGCGTGGGAACAAGTTGGCTCAGATTATTGACTATTGGGGGATTCCATTTCGATGCTCAAATTGCAAACAAGTCGGCCATTTATGGAGGTAGTGCAAGGGGGTTTCGTCTTCTGGTCGTCCTGCTGGGTCGGATCCTTTTTGGTCCTCTGACGATGGCAGCGATACGGAAATGGATGCTTCCAGTGGGCTCGACAGTTTCTCCAACCGGGTTTCTCTTCCCTTGGCTCCGGATTCGGCTCTTTTCCGTAAGTTGGAACAAAACGACCCTAACTTATTCCAATCGTTGAATGATTTGGATATTCAGTTTATTAATGCGTTAGATTTGGAAAATGGAAATAATGGCAATTATACGGGACGCTGTCGTGTATTACCCTTGCTTCCTAGTGCTTTGGATTCTTTGGGGGACTCATGGATTCACTCTGAAAATACCTCACCCATTTCGAATGATGCGAACCCCACTGTGGCATCAGCGCCGGATTTACCATTGGACTCCTCCCCTGTGGTGCCTCTCTCACCGGTCGCCTTACCATCCCCTGCACCAACTATTATACTATCCTCTGATACGGAAATACCATCTATGGACCATGCACCTGGGGGAATTGGGGGGTTTGTGTTGGTTGAACCTGTTGATTCCACGAACCATACCAATGCATCCCATGAACCTGTTTTACACATTCCCTCATATTCTGAAATGGTCAAGAAGACTCCTATTTCGGTCTTCTTCAAAAGTTGTGTTGTGGTTGAGACGACCGTGGATAATGCTTCTGTGGGTGAGCCATCAAATAATCGGTCTTTGGCTCCGGAGCCGGGGGGAGTGCTCACAGATTCCCTCAACTATGGGCTTTAATGTGGTTTCAAAGGGTGCTTGTATGGGGGGTCTGGCCCCATATTTCTCACCTCTGAAGACCCGTAGTGCCCGGAAAAATAAGAAGGCGACACCTATGAGGGTGGATGTTGCCTTCACTTTACCGATTTCCCCCATTTCTCCTGATACCAGGGCTCTTAGAAGAATTAAAGCCCTAGCCAGGGGTCGTTAATGATTTTTTCTCTCTCAATATTAGGGGTGTGGGGGGCCTACCAAAACAATCTTGATTTTTTCTCTCTCAATATTATCAATCTTGATTTAGTTTTTCTTCAAGAAACCATGGTAACTGGTGAGAAGGCTCGTTCTTTCTTCAATAAAATCAAGCCAGGTTGGATTGTGTGTACGGTGGATGCTGTTGGTTTGTCCGGCGGCCTATTTGCTGCCTGGAACCCAGGGGTTTTGCGTCTATCCCCTTATAACATCTCTTTGGGCATTCTGCTATCTGGTTCCATTCAGGGCTCTGACAAAGTCATGAATATTGTTAACTGCTATGGTCCCTATGTCGACAGGGAGGCATTCTGGGACCTTGCGTGCTTTGGGCACTTACTGGATCTGGAAAATTTGGTTCTTGCAGGAGATATGAACTTTTCTTGGGGGGCAAAGGAAATTTGGGGACATTCTACTAGAAGGGACCCCCTAGGATCTTATTTCAAGGAAATTTTCACTAAATTTCATATGATTGATGTGGCCCCTCATCTGCTTGCTCCTACATGGACTAATGGTAGGAAGGATGTTCAAATGATATCCAAACGTATCGACCGGTTTCTAACTTCAGAACCTTTATTAAATTGTTTTCATAATTACAGAACATGGATTCAGCAGATTCATATCAGTGATCATCTACCTATTATTCTACAATTTGATACTGAGATATCCTATCATACTTATCCCTAAAAATTCAACTCTACTTGGTTAAAGGATGCGGAATATACTTCAGGGGTGAGAGATCACTGGACTCAGATTGATACCTCTGGTGAATGTTCTACGATGGATCGATTGGCGGTGAAATTAAAATCTTTGAAAGATTTCACTATTCTATGGGAAAGAAATAAGAAGCTGGAGATGGCTGCGGACCTCGTTCAGTTAGAGAATGAGATCAATAATCTTATGGAAATATCATTGACTTTTGGTCTCTCCCCAATCGATAGAGCCAACCTATCTGATCTGGAGGGTCGGAAATTAAAAATCCTTCTTGTGCATGAGGAATCATGGCGTTTAAAAAGCCATGCTCTTTGGCTCAGTGTTGGTGATTCAAACACCAAGTTTTTCCACTGTGCTGCAGATGCTCGTAGAATTCAGAACAATATT
>NWUY0300055725.1:3460-17599 GCA_004151065.3 Larix sibirica
AAACGACATGAAAGATACCGGAGTGAATGCGCTGAGGTGTAATCCTCACAATGCTTTGAATGCCCCTCCTCACTCCTGCCACGGGTCAGGCCTGCTGGCTGATGTGTCATGGGATCGCCACGCGCCATGACTGCCACGACACCCGCATTCGGGTTGCATTCCCCCATATTTCATAACACCCCAAAGAGAAATTCACATCCCCACCCAAAATCAAATTCATGTCTCCCACAACCTCCTTAGAGAACAAATTATCCCAAAAAGGTACTCTTTTTCAGCAAGGCTTGTATATATTTGCAACTAAAAGTTCCTTACCTAGGTCATGAGAAAAAAGACCAATACCCAAGATTGAATCCATAGACTAGGAGTAAGTCAGCGATAGAGATTTAGATCTCCAACACATTATCAGTCCACTAGACCTACCTTTTGGATCTGAAAATCAAAACTGCCAATATTCTAAAAACTTTTGTAAACCCTTTACAATTTTCCCACCCTCGGTCATTGTTTCTTGAAGAATAATTAAATCTAGTTTATTAGCTTCAACCAACCTCCAAATGGCTAGTTTTTTTTAGGGTTTAGCCATCCCTCTGCAATTTAAGGAGCATAAAAGCATTAAGTAACCACTAACTAGGAATCCACTGCTCTAAGTGTCCATGTAATAGATTTTTGTTAATTGGATGCCACCTTAACCAAAGCTTTTTCATGTGCTTTATGAAAGAGAGATATCCTCCCCCTAGTGCAAGATTTCAAAACCTCGAGATTCATACCTAATCTGCATCTCTTTTAAGAACAAGACAAGTTCTCCACCACTCCTTGCTATGTTCTAAGTTTGATCTTATAAACCCTCCCATATCATTCTTTGGAGAATCCAATGAAGATTCATGAAAAGTTTTTATAGACCTACCATCTTGATTTAAACTTGAAATAAGATCCATACAAAACGACACACATGTATCTTTTAACAAGACTAAACTCTGGTCGCATGGCTGGCCCAAATGAAGGGGGGTTAATATTGAGAGCATACATGAGTCATCTTTAAGAGGCTGCTTGCTCTGAGACAAAGAAAATTTTTCCTAGTGCCCTTCCAACAAAGAACCCACATCTCGTTCAATAACAGAATCCTTTGCCACAATAATAACTAGGTTCAGGTGCTCAATTCCATTCAAGTGTGAGGACTGATACTGCATTTTTGCCTTTGCCTTCTCAATGTCTTCTTTATCTGATAAACCCATAGCTGGTAAATCCTCATCAAGATTCATCTGGTGACCTTCAATGCCAACTAATTTTGAGTCTTGAGAGTGCAAAATCTTCTTGGAATCAAATTTGAAAGAATTGACCCTATTCTCCTTATGAACCCACACTTTTCGCCTGAAATTTAGAGAATAATCTACTACCAAATGTCCATATAAATGACATCTATTGCATTTGAAAGGTATGCCTTGGTAATCTAGGGCCTGTACATGCTTGAGGCTATCTTTGTGTAGAATGATGTTTTATGTAAGACCATCTTTGAGATCCAGTAATACCAAATCCTGGCTACGCACATCCTTCAAGTAGATAAATATGATAGGTATGCTACTTTATATATCCCAAGAGAATTCCCTATAGCTTTAAAAACATCATTTGACCAGAATTCAAATGGTAGGTTTGTCAATTTAATCCATACAAGATTTTTTATCATACCTTTCTGAAGTAGCATCAAACATTGGAGTCCATCTTTTGAGAAAAGGGACACATGAGTCCCAACGCCACAGACCATTGTATATATTCTCCGCATGTAGAGATTGCTTAAACCTAAAGACAACCCACCCTTAGGAAAGAACAAAATATTAAGGTTCATAACCTAAAGTATCACCCCAATAATGAGATACCCATTCTTTTAGGCACGCTTCTCCAACTTTGCATCCCAAAAACCTCCCTACCAGGGTCTTTTCATTGTTTATAACAACTTCATTCATACTTATTTCATGCCCCAGTACAAGATTTAATGGTTCGGGTTTCCTCTTCACAAATGTTTTTTGTTTCTTCTGTGCAAAACCTACCCGATAATTCCTGCGAATAGATTGAGGAATCACTTCCAGAGAAATACAAACCTTTGATCCACCGCATAAATCTTCCAGAGTCAATCGCCCACCAATAAAGCCAAAGTCTAATACATCTTGGATTTCATTTCTCACCTTCACATCTAGGCTGCCATTATTTTGACAGAAAAAATTTAGTTCCTTCATTTGGTATGTTTTGACATTGATACGCTAATTCTTCATCTTCTTGAGAACCCCCAAAAGTATGGTCTCAACACAATGAAAGGTTTGGAAGGGTGATACTACCTGTCACCTAATAAGATGCCTCAATATATGAGGATATGACATATTCCCTACCTTATTCATAGCTGGAGAAGTCCTCGCAATGGCTTTTGTGCATCTGAAGGACATTCTTTAATCGATGTACTTCTTCTTACATCATCAATATTTCAACAAGGGAGTAAATTAATTTAAAGAAAAAAACAATAGTCTCTCACTACACATTAGATGAGATGATTATATGCATATACCATACATCAGTGATTGTAATTATATGGTATATCCACATGTAGGAGGATTTACTTACTGGAAACTGAAAAAAGGTGGAAAATTGATAGCATCCAACGAATGATAGCATTGCGTGCTTGATGGTATTAGCAAATTAATTAAATGATAACTCCATCATCAGTTTTTTATGCCAATAACTTGCTAATAGATTGCATTAATGTGTTTGATTTTTCAAGGATACGGTGGCCTGTTGGTGGGGTTAGATAAATTTCATTCCATCCACTCGGGTTCAATTCTGTTGAGACATCTTCTGGCTTGGATTAGAAAAAACAAATGTATATAATCTATTTTAATTCTCCTTCTAAATAATAATATAATTATAATCATAACAATTTATTAATTTAATATATATATATATAATTGTAAAGATAATTTTTATATAAAATTATCTTTTTCACCTTATAATCAAGGTGCTTATAAAAAGAAAACCTTAGCTTCTTTCCTTTAAGGGCTCTAAGGATAATTTCCTGGCACCATATGCTCAAAATACGGTAATTATTTACAATTGGATGATCACTTAGTTTAACTTAAGATCATATAATAGTATTTAGTTTTAGGCTAATAGATAGATCAACCTCTCCCCCTATTGGGTTCGTTTTCCCCCGTCGTTTAGTTGCATCACACCTTCAGTCTCCTAAGTCTACAAATTCACTTNGGATGGAGACCCCCTCCCCATAACCATCCGTTGCAACCCAGTCCTGGTTGGTTGCAATTCGATCGGCTCTCCCCCTCCTGGGTTTTCCTCATTGCCTCGACATAGTAACAGAGAACCAGGAGCTGGTATGAGAAGTTGAGTTCACAGCTGGAGGCGAGGTGTCGTGGAGCATAGGATGATAGGCGATTGCAAGAAGCATCCACTCTGTAGTCTCAAACATCCCATTAAAATCCCTCACTGACGTCTTAAACCTATGTGTGAGGGAGGCCATTAGAGCCACAGGCATGAGCAGCATGGAGGTGGTACCCGAAGGCCGGGACCAGGTTGGCCGAAACGACATGAAAGATACCGGAGTGAATGCGCTGAGGTGTAATCCTCACAATGCTTTGAATGCCCCTCCTCACTCCTGCCACGGGTCAGGCCTGCTGGCTGATGTGTCATGGGATCGCCACGCGCCATGACTGCCACGACACCTGCATTCGGGTTGCATTCCCCCATATTTCATAACACCCCAAAGAGAAATTCACATCCCCACCCAAAATCAAATTCATGTCTCCCACAACCTCCTTAGAGAACAAATTATCCCAAAAAGGTACTCTTTTTCAGCAAGGCTTGTATATATTTGCAACTAAAAGTTCCTTACCTAGGTCATGAGAAAAAAGACCAATACCCAAGATTGAATCCATAGACTAGGAGTAAGTCAGCGATAGAGATTTAGATCTCCAACACATTATCAGTCCACTAGACCTACCTTTTGGATCTGAAAATCAAAACTGCCAATATTCTAAAAACTTTTGTAAACCCTTTACAATTTTCCCACCCTCGGTCATTGTTTCTTGAAGAATAATTAAATCTAGTTTATTAGCTTCAACCAACCTCCAAATGGCTAGTTTTTTTTAGGGTTTAGCCATCCCTCTGCAATTTAAGGAGCATAAAAGCATTAAGTAACCACTAACTAGGAATCCACTGCTCTAAGTGTCCATGTAATAGATTTTTGTTAATTGGATGCCACCTTAACCAAAGCTTTTTCATGTGCTTTATGAAAGAGAGATATCCTCCCCCTAGTGCAAGATTTCAAAACCTCGAGATTCATACCTAATCTGCATCTCTTTTAAGAACAAGACAAGTTCTCCACCACTCCTTGCTATGTTCTAAGTTTGATCTTATAAACCCTCCCATATCATTCTTTGGAGAATCCAATGAAGATTCATGAAAAGTTTTTATAGACCTACCATCTTGATTTAAACTTGAAATAAGATCCATACAAAACGACACACATGTATCTTTTAACAAGACTAAACTCTGGTCGCATGGCTGGCCCAAATGAAGGGGGGTTAATATTGAGAGCATACATGAGTCATCTTTAAGAGGCTGCTTGCTCTGAGACAAAGAAAATTTTTCCTAGTGCCCTTCCAACAAAGAACCCACATCTCGTTCAATAACAGAATCCTTTGCCACAATAATAACTAGGTTCAGGTGCTCAATTCCATTCAAGTGTGAGTACTGATACTGCATTTTTGCCTTTGCCTTCTCAATGTCTTCTTTATCTGATAAACCCATAGCTGGTAAATCCTCATCAAGATTCATCTGGTGACCTTCAATGCCAACTAATTTTGAGTCTTGAGAGTGCAAAATCTTCTTGGAATCAAATTTGAAAGAATTGACCCTATTCTCCTTATGAACCCACACTTTTCGCCTGAAATTTAGAGAATAATCTACTACCAAATGTCCATATAAATGGCATCTATTGCATTTGAAAGGTATGCCTTGGTAATCTAGGGCCTGTACATGCTTGAGGCTATCTTTGTGTAGAATGATGTTTTATGTAAGACCATCTTTGAGATCCAGTAATACCAAATCCTGGCTACGCACATCCTTCAAGTAGATAAATATGATAGGTATGCTACTTTATATATCCCAAGAGAATTCCCTATAGCTTTAAAAACATCATTTGACCAGAATTCAAATGGTAGGTTTGTCAATTTAATCCATACAAGATTTTTTATCATACCTTTCTGAAGTAGCATCAAACATTGGAGTCCATCTTTTGAGAAAAGGGACACATGAGTCCCAACGCCACAGACCATTGTATATATTCTCCGCATGTAGAGATTGCTTAAACCTAAAGACAACCCACCCTTAGGAAAGAACAAAATATTAAGGTTCATAACCTAAAGTATCACCCCAATAATGAGATACCCATTCTTTTAGGCACGCTTCTCCAACTTTGCATCCCAAAAACCTCCCTACCAGGGTCTTTTCATTGTTTATAACAACTTCATTCATACTTATTTCATGCCCCAGTACAAGATTTAATGGTTCGGGTTTCCTCTTCACAAATGTTTTTTGTTTCTTCTGTGCAAAACCTACCCGATAATTCCTGCGAATAGATTGAGGAATCACTTCCAGAGAAATACAAACCTTTGATCCACCGCATAAATCTTCCAGAGTCAATCGCCCACCAATAAAGCCAAAGTCTAATACATCTTGGATTTCATTTCTCACCTTCACATCTAGGCTGCCATTATTTTGACAGAAAAAATTTAGTTCCTTCATTTGGTATGTTTTGACATTGATACGCTAATTCTTCATCTTCTTGAGAACCCCCAAAAGTATGGTCTCAACACAATGAAAGGTTTGGAAGGGTGGTACTACCTGTCACCTAATAAGATGCCTTAATATATGAGGATATGACATATTCCCTACCTTATTCATAGCTGGAGAAGTCCTCGCAATGGCTTTTGTGCATCTGAAGGACATTCTTTAATCGATGTACTTCTTCTTACATCATCAATATTTCAACAAGGGAGTAAATTAATTTAAAGAAAAAAACAATAGTCTCTCACTACACATTAGATGAGATGATTATATGCATATACCATACATCAGTGATTGTAATTATATGGTATATCCACATGTAGGAGGATTTACTTACTGGAAACTGAAAAAAGGTGGAAAATTGATAGCATCCAACGAATGATAGCATTGCGTGCTTGATGGTATTAGCAAATTAATTAAATGATAACTCCATCATCAGTTTTTTATGCCAATAACTTGCTAATAGATTGCATTAATGTGTTTGATTTTTCAAGGATACGGTGGCCTGTTGGTGGGGTTAGATAAATTTCATTCCATCCACTCGGGTTCAATTCTGTTGAGACATCTTCTGGCTTGGATTAGAAAAAACAAATGTATATAATCTATTTTAATTCTCCTTCTAAATAATAATATAATTATAATCATAACAATTTATTAATTTAATATATATATATATAATTGTAAAGATAATTTTTATATAAAATTATCTTTTTCACCTTATAATCAAGGTGCTTATAAAAAGAAAACCTTAGCTTCTTTCCTTTAAGGGCTCTAAGGATAATTTCCTGGCACCATATGCTCAAAATACGGTAATTATTTACAATTGGATGATCACTTAGTTTAACTTAAGATCATATAATAGTATTTAGTTTTAGGCTAATAGATAGATCAACCTCTCCCCCTATTGGGTTCGTTTTCCCCCGTCGTTTAGTTGCATCACACCTTCAGTCTCCTAAGTCTACAAATTCACTTNAATAGCAAGAAGGTGATTTTTCCGTTGAAAAAAAAATGTGTTTGATTTGTGGATTTGTTTAATAATATTCGTATGAAGTGAGTGATTATTGATTCCAAATATTCTTATTACAATGGGTTCCATATCATTGGGAAATTTTTATAAAGATCCTTGTGACATGCTAGCGAAGATTGCCTTGGCTATAAAACAACTTCTATCGAGGGAACAAGCAATGGCATTGTATCCGCTTCCATTTTCTCTTTTTAGAGCTCATAAGCGATGGGATAAGGAAACTTACGTGGCAAGCTAAGGAATCTAACTTGAAAAGCAACCACTTGCTCCCACTGTTGTTTGATAACAAAATAGATGTATGTGCTAAGAATTAGCAGGGATTAGCGTTGCGATTGTATGTTGGAGTTTGCCCTCTGATACCATTAAATTTGCCAATGTTTTGATCCCTGATCTGCTGCTTATCGTCTAGCCATTAAATATTTTAGTTATTTTATGTGTAGAGAATTGTATTCATTATGTGGAACAATTGGCATAATGATAATGACGATGAAGACAACAATAACAATTTTTTTTTTAAGTCTATTTTTTAAAGTCAAAGTGTAGTTAGACACCATGATAATATATTTTAAATAATTTTGCTGGAAAAAAAATATATTTTAAATAGTTCTTTGAATTGGGTGGTGGTGAGTCGAGACTACGTGGTTTCTACATCAATGAGGTTAGAGCAAGTGGTGACGACTCTTCAGTGCATCATTCCCAAGGTCATACGTGGCAGCGTTGGCAACAACATATCTCTTGCTAGTATGAGCCACTCTCTTGGGCATTCAACCTTAGTCCTGGATGGGAATGGGAGAGGGCTCTGGTCCGTACACACATAATATTGCTTCCACGATGAAGCCCCTCGGTGATATGGCAATTATGATGGTCCCTTGGTAAATGTCAATAATTAAGATGATTTATATAATGGTTTTAGGATGAATTATGATGAATTATCTACTAGGAAATTTACAGATGATGTTGTAGTCCATAGCCCCATCTCTAGTTTGCTAAAGCTAGAAGCTTCATTTTGCTTATGGTGAGTATGAGTTTTGGGGTAGTTACTAATTCTTCTTGCTTCTAGTTTCTTTTTTCTGGTTAAACTTCAACACTTTTATGGAGAGTTGGTTTATATTGGATTAGACCTAGGTTTGTCTGCTCGTTCTTCACTATTTTTCAATGAGCTTGTTGATGGTTCATACTAGGCAAAACTTGAGTTTTTATGCTTGTTCTCTACAGCAACAATTGAACCCACCTCTACAAAGTGGCATGACCCAAGGTGGGGGGGGGAGTGGACGAAGGAGCTACAGAGGTTGGGGACAGAGCCAATGGCCCCGTGTTATGCAAGAGGCCGAGACCTCTACCGCAATATATAGGAAATACTCTCCACCCATATCTAGGAAGAGATCAGTTAGGCAAAATAATGGGTTAAAATAGAACATGATTTGTTTGATAATGAGGACATGGCACAATAGATGCACCCTTGGTTTCCTGACACATGACCTTCTCGCACCTATGATACAAAATATTTCAAAATCGTTTTCCTCTATCAGTAAATGAAATCGTTGTTGGGGAAGGTTCTCATGGACAGTAGGGAGAAACACAAGGAGATTCTGCTTTAGATGGGCAAGCTTCAAGGTTAGGTCAGATAACTTGATGCCAAGATTAATCTTGTTGTCAAGGCCACCATTGGCTTCGAATTCACAACAAAGGAGTCCATAACTAAGGAGTGTTTGTCTACCTAGGTTTAGGATGCTCTTGTGATATCTATTTATGATGATGAACATGATCCATAATTTTTTCTCCAATGTTGTTTCCATTTTGATCTCAAGTTATCTTAAATTTTACTTTGAAACTACTAGATGTCACTAGCTTAATAATAAATTAAGACGTATAAGAGACCAGAAAGGTAGAATCATTTTAATTTTCAATAACAATTTTGTGTTTTGTAACTAGTATAGTTTCCCATGTAGTAGACCAATAAACTAATGGTCTATATATTTTATGTTAATGAATATAATATTAACTTAACTTAAAAACAAATTTAAATTAAATAATTATAAATAATAATAAAAACAATACATTAATTCACAATAAAACAAAATTATAGTAATATATTTTAAATGGTTTACATTCATTTTAATTTTGAATATATCAACTCTCCAAGGAAATGGAATCCTCTTATTACATTTTTTATTCAATTTTATTTTATAAAAACATTTACACTTTAAAATATGATCCATCTCATTACTCAATAAATATATGATTAAAATAAATTTAAATTAAACAATTATGATTAAATGAAATAAAAATTAAAAACTTTTTAAAATATTATATAAATTTTATAATTTTATCATCTATGCATAATAATATGATGGAATACAATTTTATTGCAGCAATAATTATTTTGTTAACTTCTTTGTGACAATAAAAATAAATTAAATTATTTTAAATTTATTGTTTTAAATTATTAATTAATCATGATTATAAGTATATAATTAAACCTATTAAATTAGTTGATTCCCTTTGAGATATTTTGCATAAGAGAGTATGACAAGTTTTAAGATTTTGTTTTATCCACATAATGAAGTATGAAGCTATCCAACATTTTTCTATGGATTGCCCTTTTGCTAAGGAATTTTAGAAGGAGGTTGTTCGCTTAATTCAAGGTACTGAGTATTGCGAAAGTAATTCTTTGGTTGATGGATTCAAGCATTGGATGGATAGCCTTTATGTAGCAAATCACAAGGCATTTTTGTGTGTTGTTTCTTGTGCATTGTCGATAATTTGGAATGCCATTATGTTCCAAGCAAATATTTTACAAGTTTATATTTTTTTATAACAATAAATATATATGTGTGCATGTGTGTAGATTTTGAGTAGTTCATTATTCAAAATGGTACTAGAAGTAGTGATCTTTTCATGGTGTTAATGTAAATAACCAAAGTTAATGTGAGGTTGTTGACAACTTATATTCACTTGATGATAATTCCTTTTTCTTTCAAACTATTATCAGGCCGTGGAATAAGGAGCTAGATTACATTGCATGCAATCTTAAATTTATTGAAGTTGCTAATTTAAAAAGACTTGGATAAGTTGCAAGTTATGGGTGATTCAAAGTTGGTTATTGAATGGATATATAGGCTTTCTAAATTGCAAAACCTCACTTTAGGTTCTTATTGGAACATGTTCTCACAATTGTTAACTACTTCTCTATTATCAGTTTCTAACATGTTCTTCGTCAATTCAACTCTAGGTCAATTGTCTCTCCAAAGGAATAGTCTTAAGTCAACCTAGTTTTCTATAAGTGGAGGAGTTTAGAGATGCGCCACCCTACCTCACCCCAAAAGTTCATGATCTTATCTCTTTCTTTTTTTAATTAACATAACCATTGAGTGACATACCTCTTCCAATTTATTTTTATAGTGCTAATAAGATGTTGTACGGGACAATGTAAACAATTCTTCTCAACGGTATTCAAATAGCTGGCTAATTATCATGGGATAATTTCATGTTTTGCGAAAACGATATCCTATTCTTACTTTATCTTTTATGATGTCAAGTATACATTATAGTTGTATCTATTTCATTTCCTTGTTGTTTAAGAGCTTTTCGTGTTCCCCTGATGATGGGTGGAGTGTCCACTCGAAACGTTGGGATTCAAAAACTCTAACATAGTTCTTCTCTAGAAAACCTATTCTACATATGTGTATCTTGTTTCAAAAACAATAAACACGCCGTATAGATATGTATGTGGCTTTTATACATTTCTTTGTATGTATGTGGCTTTTCTACATTTCTTTGTCCCCTTTCTTAATAAATATAACTTCATTTTCATTTTAATAATATAAATATTTCCCTAAAAATGATAAATATTTTATTTAAAATGTACAGAGCTTTAGTGGGTTGGTCTGCCATCAGGGAAATGAGATAAGGCAAGAAATAATTTGTCATCCATATCCCAGTAAAAACAAGAACCTAGAGTTTTTAACCAACACTATTTTGAACTCTTATAGCTATTAGATTGATTTTTATAGTTGGCATGTTGTTTTTTAAAACTACCATGGCTATTGTTCAAAAGAGAAAAATTAGTAAGAAAAAGTGCAGAAAATTCAGTCATCATAAAAAATCGACATAGTGGGCACCTTAGACCACTACTAGAGCCTTGTTGTGTTGCATTATTAGAGTATGATCCTTGAAGACCATACCAATGGTTTCTTTTGCTAGCAAGTTGAGCCTCGCTCCCAACCCTGTTATTGCCTTGGAAATGAGATGAAGCTTGGCATGCACTCGACGAATATGTCCCCGAGTCTTGTCATGCTACAAAAGGATCTCCTTTCTCTCTTCCTGATTGTCCATAAGAGCTTTTCCAAGCAGGGTCTTCATTTGCTAATATAAGATTATTGTTTTATAAAAGTTGGTATCCCTCATTCTAGAAGTCCTCACATCCATGACCCACTACGTCATATCAGGTTGAACCTCCTTCTCACCTAGCATCACTTGTTCGCTTTTAACATGTTATTCTACCTTCGCGAGTTCTTGTTGAATTATAGGCGAAATGACTTGATGGAAGACGACCTTCACCTCCCCAACTTCCCCTTGGACTCGTGGCATATGGGAGCAACCTTCACCCCCCTATTTACTTTTCATGCACACCTTCTGCTCGCCATGGTCCTCAAGAAAGGTTTACAATACAAAACCACGCCTAATATCCTTGTCTCCATTTGAAAACATGAGGTTCAACCAATAATTGCTCAACTGAAAGGAGGGCGAATTAGACAAAGTTCACTTCAAGCTCATTGTGTATCATATTATTTCTAGACTTTGACATATTTCCAAGCAAGGGAACCATCATCCATCCAAACACGGGAGCCATCACGTTCTCAACATTCTAACCTCCTCTTGGCCACCAACGACCACTGCTACCTTCCCCAATTATCTTAGCCTCCCTTGCAAGTTATGTCAATGGCATATGGTTGATCTTCGGTTGTACTAATGATCCAATTCAAGTGTCATCTATCCTCTCTTCCCCGCCAGATGTCATGTCCGTGAAGAAGGTGTGACAAATGACTATCACATCATTCCTCACCTAGAACCAAAAAAGTCATAAACAATATTAATAAACAAATGAGACTCATTTTAATTACTTAAATTAAGTAAAATATCAAGTAATATGGTACACATAATAATATTCAAAAGTCCACAAAAATAGAAAACACAATTAATTGGGTACTCCAATAATTTTTTATCATGTTTAAAAAACAATTAATGTTTTAAGGGTGTGTCCACTTGGGAGGTCGACTTGTTTTACTAAAGTTTGTGCTTGCTAACCTACCTATCTACTGGATCACTTTGGCCAAAGTTCCTGTGGCTATCTTACAACAGATTAGATGCATTACTTACAACTTCCTTTGGTCTGGTTGAAAGGAGAAATTGGGTTTTCATTTGATTGCGTGGAACAAGATTGCGCTGCCAAAAGAGGCTGGCGATTGGGGCATTCTCAATATTTTTTGGGTTTACAAGGCATTACACCTAAAAAGCCTGTGGCGTGCCCCTACCCATTCATGTCTGTGGAGCCTGATTTTGCGGGACAAATATCTTAAAGACTGGACTGTTATCGCATGGATCAGAAATCATCCTAATAGGTCAGTGGGTGCATCCAACATTTGGCGTGGATTGGTTGAGGTTTTTCCTCTCCTTTAAGCACACCTAAGTTGGAAAGTGGGTAACAGCTTCTAGGTTCATTTGGGGGTTGAATCAGTGATTGGTTGTGATATGTTACTTTCTCCTGGGACAGTCGAGTTGCTACATCAGTTGGGATATTATTACCTCAATCATGCTAGGAATCCTCCAAGCACATGATCTATTAATTATTGGTACTCTGCACTAGAGATTGGGCTTATGGGGGATGCAGGAAGAGATTGGAATGCTTTCATTCTTAAGCTATCACACGCAGGCATAGAACTTACCGATCAATTGGATATATTTCATTGGAACTGGCGGGAGGTTAGTGGGGATATCGAAACTGGACAGGCTTACATGGCTATTGTTGAACAACAACAAATCGGTCCATCCATGTGGTGGTACATAAACTTATGGAGCTGGAATGTCCCTCTAAAAATACGTTGCTTTGTTTGGCTCACTCTTAAAAACAGGGTCCTTACTGCTGACAATTATATCAGAAGGGGGGGCTATGGGCCCAATGTATGCTCCTTGTGCCTTCAGGATGCTGAGACAATTCATCATTTATTTACTGCCTGTCCGATTACCCTCCAAATTTGGTCAACTGGATCAGACTTATGGGGTGTGGATTTTAGCTGGAATCATGGCTCTATTGCAGAGATTCTTCACAGGTGGTATCAAACGCATCAGGTCTTTGTCTCCTTTCCCTTATTCTTCATTTGGGGAATCTGGAACTGCGGAATCGCATTTTGTTTGATGGTTATGTTTATAACTTTAACCGATCTCTACAATTTATTCTACAGATCCTTTTGGGTGCTATGTTAAAGAGAGATATTTACAAGAGCAAATCCATGTGTGGTCCTCTTATTTCAGATATTGGTCCTTGTGGTTTTTTTGACGGTGCAGAACATAATGGAAGCTGCGGGGTTGGAGGTATCTTTGTTATCTATAAAACATAATATTATGAATTGTCCCTGGATTTGTGGATTGGGCAGTAACACCCGTGCATAGCTCTTGGCACTTTGGTGTCTTCTTCATTTTATTTGTCCTTTCCATTTCTCCAATGTTAAGCTCTTTGGAGATTCCTCTGTTATCATAGGATGGGCGATGGACTCTAATGCTCTCAAGGTGGCCTCACTTGAACAGTGGAAGAGAAAAATTAAACTACTTATGGTTCAATTTGTTGATCTCAACATCAAGCATGTCTCCAGATTTTTCAATTTCAGGGTTGATGGACTATCAAAGAAAGGTCTCACATTAAAAGATGGTACTCTTCGGATTACTCACTATAATGAGCTGAGGCCTCCAGAATCTAAGACTGTTTATATATATTAGATACTACTTTTAATATTTTTGCACTTTTTTTTTGTAATTTTGGAACTTCTTTTGTACTGGAGAGATGTGGACTGTATCCATTATTATTATGGTACTTAGGTATTATGGTACTCAGGTTTTATGGCATCAACAGAAATATTGTTTAATTTAATTAGTAGTAGCTATCATGTTCTGAAAGACTAAACTGATTGCACGCACTCTATCCTTGGGATAAGATACATTGTAAATTTCTTTGATTCACCCTTGTGAATAGCAAGAAATTGTGAATTCTGAAATTTAAGGTA
>NWUY0300055732.1:4207-15530 GCA_004151065.3 Larix sibirica
AGAGATACGACGCCCCTGCCGCCTGCAGTAGGCTGACCCGATCCTCCATCCCTTAACTGTTTATACATGGCACAACGACAATACTAATGATGGACACAATTAGAGAATTTATCAAAAGACGAGAAATTGGTAAATCTTAGCTGACATGGCTAAAAGACTCATACTTGTTGAAGGCTCGCCTATGTACCAAAAGGGTCATATGATGACGGATTTTTCCAAACAAAATATAGGCTTAACCAACATGACGAAATGAATGACATGATGTGAAGATGACATCATGACAATGCATTCTACATAAAACGACTATACTTCACAACACAACTCGATTGCACCTTGATGACACATGTGATGACACTTGTCCACGAGAGGCATGAAGACCAGATGATGACTCAAATAGAAAAAGTGAGCATGGATAGACTGTGGACATCACTCTAGACTCAAGGGTGTTGACAGAATGATCATGTGACAAAATTCAATAGTCTCTTTATGATGATCTCAGGAACAGATCGAAACATCGAGTAACCTATCTACACAACGCGGCAGCTCCAAACACATACAAAATTCAATAGGTTCGCATTTGGCGTCATATTTCAACACTTCATAATCATGTTGATTTTGAGCATCAACAAATATTTTTAAAAAATATCAGTTTTATTCAACTTACCAATATTTTCACACTTACATAACTTGATTTTCATTTTATTTACTCTTTTTCTTGATTTGAACTTTTTCACATGCACATTAAAGAAATGGGAAGATTTTTGTAATCTTCTTACTACTTACGTGAAAATTCACTTTACTTATGCCAGAATCTCTTTATTCTTGATTTGTTTATCTCTCTTTTTTTAAACTCTTCTTCTTTCTTCTTTTAAGTTGAATCTTTTGCACTAGCAAAAATGGTCTTTGAGTCAAACTTATTTCATTCCTTTCAAATTTCTATCAAGACTTTCCACTCCGATACCAAATGAAGCCAACCCGATAGGCTACTTCATTCGAGCATCCATAACACTAAGGATGAATCCACATAATCCACAAAGGATAATTACAATCAATGTATATAAATGCATAGATGTGAATAGTCACGTCCCTCGTAAAAGGGTATGACTATGAATAATTACCATATGGTAAATATAGAATATCACTCTAAATGACTATTATTAGAATATAAATGTTCATATATTATTGTCTAGAGGTAATATACTTTAGGTATATTACAACATGCCTCTACCCCCTTGCAGCATGTTCATAGTGATTTGTGTGGTTTGTTTCCTTCTATATTTTTCTGGGTTCAAGTAGTCTTCTTAACTTTCATTGATGCTTGGGTTTACTTCTTAAAACTTAAGAATGAAGTTTTTGACATATTTTTGGCCTATAAAGCCCTTGTAGAAAAATAATCTAGAAATCAAATACAAAACTTAAGAACATATAATGGAGGTGAATATGTAAACAACAAATTAGTACACTTCATAGGGCATTTAGATGCAACATATTGTTTTATACACACCATAGAAAAATGGTGTTGCTAAGAGAAAGAACTACACATTATGGGAAATGGTAAATTGTATGATTTAATCTAAGAGATTAAGTCCTCATTTTTGGGCAAAAGACATTAATTGTTCCAATTACATTGTAAATTGCACACCCACTAAGGCTTTAAAATATATAAAACCAGAAGAAGTATGGAGTAAAATTAAACTATATGTAAGCCACTTTTGTGTGTTTGGTGGTGAAGCATGGGCTCTCATTCCTGATGAAAAATGGAAAGCAGTACAGCCTAAGAGTGAGAAGTGCATTTTGTTGGATATTCTGAAGATGTAAAAGGTTATAGACTTCTTCAACCTAATTCTAGCCACATTATTATTAGAGTAGATGTTAAATTTGATAAAAATATCTTCGCATGTGAGCCTAATTTGACATTTGTGCCATCTTTGACCTAGGAACCATCTTTGGTGATTGTGCCACCTTCTATTCCCAACTTCTCTACTAGTGATCCTACTTTAGTTTCTTCTTTAGATGATGATAGTGAGAATGAAATTCCACCTACTCACTTTCCTCTAGTTGGGTCCGTTGAACACGAACTTGCGCCAACACCACAACTTCCTAGATGGGTCCATACAACATGCAAAGCAGTTGGTGATCTTGCCTGTAACCCCAGATATCGGTACCAAACATGTTCACAATTCCAAGCTTCCGCCAATCCAAATTGGGACGCAACTATTAGAAACCTATTCCTTTGGGTTAGGAAATATTGAAGGAATATGAAGAGTCATTAGAATTCCAAAGAGACTCCTTGGGAATATGAAACCAAGGGTCTTATATGTTTGTATCGATATGTGTTATATCTTAATGAAATATGTGCATTCATGCCTATCTCCTGTGACTTTGATTGTCCTTGTTGCTCCATTAGGTTGGGAAATATAACAATGGTATTAGATCCCTAATGTTTGTTGGGTGTTTTTGTTAGATTCCCTTGTCTGCTAGCTTTGTCAACTATAGTAATTTCCTCTTGGAAGACGTTCTATTTCTCTACAAACCCTAATGTTTTTTATCTGCCTATTCTTGCTATACATGAGTCATCTGTGCGTGGATATTTACTTCACATGCTTTTCATGCCAGTAAAGTAAATCTCGTGCTAGTGATGCGATGTAAGTAGTTGCATGAGTTTTCATTGAAGCACTTACAACATAGTATCTCTTTATACAGTTAACCTCTTAGAGCATATTCAAGAATGAGATAAACACGGTTCTTATCATAAAAGTATCTATACAAGCAAAATATATTGGGATGTCTCAACCACCAACCTAAGGAGCTGCAGCTAACAACTTGGGTATTTTGGAGTTGATCCCGGAAGAGGATGTGATATATTCATCTCCATTTGAACTTATGTAGATGAATTCTAAGATATCTTTCTCTTGTTTGATATGATGCCACGAAAATTTCACAACAAATAAGCTCACCATTGCTGGAGCAAGAAGAAAAATTTCAGATGACATTTGTTATTTGTTTCTCGGATGTTCCTTTGGCTCTGTATTTCCCTCCCTGTAGGCAGCTGAGCGATTTGGTGTTAAAGATAGAAGATGCAATAGAGGAAACGAACATGTACTTGATAAGAGCTTATCCCCACCTTCGTGTTTCCTTCAGGAGTATTCTCACCATAATCGACTTATATACTCACTGGAATCGAACCCCTCATATTGGNCACCCAATATGGGCTATGTCCACAGAGAAATTGCTAGTCCTTTCTATTATACCATCCACCAAAATGAAGGGATACAACCTGCAACACATTCGTTGTAACTTCCTCTTCACTCTCTCATTGTCTCTCTCACTTAGTCACACTGATATTTCACAATACACAATACACAACCACAATACAATTCCCTCATACATAAAAGAGGGTTTCCTTTTAGGGAAAAAAACCCTAACATAAATTCTACTGTCAAATATACGACCTAATAATAACCATGGGAAAATTCCATGGGCTATGAAAAAACATGGGCCTGTAAACCACTAACTAAACCCATTATAGACCAAGTCAAGAATAGTCCAGATGACTACGAAATTACAACATTTTACAAGGGGTTAGCTGCATCAAGAAGATAACTAGGCTCCAAAACCAACACCTTCAACTCTTGCTTGTACCTTTTCCTTATTTGCATTTCCAAACAAAATATGTTTAGGAGAGATCAAAGTATAATTCGTGGTTGGTGAATTCAAATTCTTGAAACCTTATACAAAACCAGGAGAAGCTCCTCTAGAGTTTTGAAACTACCATGCTTGGTTCGTTTTGAAATTACCTTGTTTGGTAGCTTGTTTTAGGAA
This sequence comes from Larix sibirica, assembly GCA_004151065.3. Taxonomy (NCBI): domain Eukaryota; kingdom Viridiplantae; phylum Streptophyta; class Pinopsida; order Pinales; family Pinaceae; genus Larix; species Larix sibirica. Next base: position 8,030 of record NWUY0300055732.1, read on the forward strand.
CCCAATCTTCTGGCCTTTGGGGATGTTATCCCTGTCTTATTTTTGAGTCTGGAAACCCTCCCACATCATCAAAATATATGCTTAGGTTGATCAAGTTAGTTTTCATGAGATGCAAGAAAAGTTTGCAAAAATTTCAACGTTGGCCTTGATGATGATGTTCTCATAATTGTACTTTATGTGGGTGATCTTATTATTACTAGCATCCAACTTACATTAAAATATGAAATGAAGGATAATATTAAAAGTGAATTTGAAATGACCAATTTAGGCCTATTACATTATTTTTGGGGCCTACAGATTTGGCATATGGAAGATGGTATTTTACTCTCTCATCCTAAGTATGCAACACATTTGCTTGCTTGGTTTCATATGAGTGATTGTAAGCCATCACCTGCACCATTTCAATCCAGTGTAAAGTTAATTGTTGATTGTGACATTCCTCTTGTTGATGCCACATTGTATCATAAACCCATGGGGAGTTTGATATGTTTGACACACAACATAGTAAATATCTCTTTTGCAGTTAGCATGGTTTCAAGGTTTATGCAAAAGCCTCATGAAAGTCATTGAACAACAACAAAGAGGATTCTTAGATATTTACAGGGGACATTGCATTATGGTGTGTTCTATTCTAGCAGGGCTACAATATTATTCCACTATAAGGAGAAGGCCCTTTAGCATCGGTTATAGTGGATGATCCTCTCAAAAGGCCCAAATATCCGTTTATAGAAGAGGTCACTACCATAGGCAAGCGACCGAAGGTTTTAGCAGATGTTTTTTCATCATGTTTCTTCAATATGAATGCAACGACGTGTTTACAACCACCACGCAATGGGGATACCATAAATCATGTTGCATCACGACCAAAAATATCATCAAGCATAAAAAACTAAATTTTTTCAACCGGTGCATTTATTAATATAAATCACACCAACGCTTCCTTAAGTTAGGCGCATCGCATTAGGATTAATTTTTTTATTTCAACTTTATTTTGCGGTGCATTTTATAGTATGGACTCCACCGATGCATCATAAAAATGGGTGCACTGTGTTAGGGAAAAAATAAAATAAATAAAATGCAGCTTGTTATATTTTATTTTAAAATTAATTTTTGGTGCAGTTTCTATTAACAACTGCCCCAATGCGTTCGAGACTCAGGTGAACCGAAAAAGGGTTTTATAAAAAAAATTACCGCATCATAAAAATAATTTTTACCTTCTAAAATGATTATGAGACCAACACTGGTGCTATAAATCACCCCCTTAGATGCCTTGACATTTGTGTTGCATGTGGACACATTGCTCACTCCTATTGGCTCCTAACTGCATTTTGAATTTTTCCAAACAGTGGGAAAAATTTCAAAATTTGTATACATTGCCATGATGCGTCCCCAACATGCAAGAGACTAGGTAAATTGATTGTTACCTCACAATATAATTTTTTAGCGGATTAATTTTTAAAATTAACCCATAATTTTCCATAATTTAAAAGAAAATTAAAAAGAGTCGCGCGATGCATTCGATCCATTCAGCTTGCACTGCTAATCGATGCACCCTATAAAATTTATAGAGTGCACAGTGAGTAGTGTGGTTACAGCAGAAACACACTGCACAAATGACATGCTGTGCAATTTGTATCACATCTAACACCTTAATTTTAAAAAAAACCATTAACTGTAAGCCGGTGCACATTATAAAACACACCACATTGTAGCCCGATACGCTGACATGTATTAAGTGCAATGTAAACACATGATACAAAGATACCAAACCTACTACAATGTGCTAAGATTAACATTCCACACCATCATGTCGGTGCACTACTTTGTAATAAGTGCACCGGCATGACGGTGCACTGACGGTTTCTTAGCACATCGCCATATTGAAAAAAATTAATTAAAAAAATTATAAAATGTTCCATGGTGCGTTCGGTACACCATCTTATTGTAGTTTCAGTGCTTTGATGTGTAACTAATGCACCATTAAATCGCAAAAAAAATCACACTTTTACGGTGCGTCTAGGTAAAGTTAGCACATTTAATCGGTACGCTAACGTGTACTTGGAACACCGTACACTCCCATTCTAAATTTATTGTAAAAATAAAAAAATCGACGATGCTTCTAGTTTGCGTCAGTGCACCATTGACAATGCGCTTATTTGATCTAGATGCACCGTAAACCCCATTTAAAATTTCTTTTTTTTTTGTAAGTAAGTACCCACGGGGATTTGAACTTGTGACCTTCCATTTACAACTTCTCATATCAAATACTCATTACCAAATGCTCTACCCCCCGTGGGCGAAGAAAAAAAGTATTGCTTTCTATTTTTTATTGATTTTTATTTGTACATATATCATAATTCTAAAATACATATGCATAACCTTTTTTGCCTCACCCATCTGGAAAACAAATCATATGGTGGACAAGTACATACATAGACCTACATAGAAAATAAATAAAAATAAAAAAATTGGTCAACTAAGTTAAGACCCTCAAACACGATCTTAATGCTTTACCTCGCAATTTTAAGGCTTCACTAAAAAATTTTAAAAATATATAAAATTAACAATAACAATATCGAAAAAATGGTGGCAAATAAGAACTTATATATATATATATATATATAAAGAGAGAGAGAGAGAGAGGGTTTGGCTCGGCAATGGGAAGACGAGGTTGATTACACTAATGATATGTATGTTGGGTATTGAATTTCGAGATCTCCCCATGTCAATAGGGCTCCCATGAATGGTGTATATTTGACAACCAAATCCACTATGGTGGGCTCAAATCCCCTTGATTTTGAAACCCTCAAAACCTTGGGAAATGTCAAGAAGGGGTTCTTGATGGTTCACTCAGATGGGAAGGCTTCAAGGGTAGGTGTTTGGTTGGGGTTGTTGAATATTTCCCTTTTTGAAGGATTTAACCATGTAAAAACATCAATGTGTTTATATGTGGTTGGTCACTTAAGGTGTATGACCTATGTGGAAAAGCCTTGTTTTAGATGAACATGGTAAAGAGCACTTATGAAGACCTACTCCTAGTCAAGACCTTGAACCTGTGTAGCAGCATGCATCAAAGGATTTGTGGATTCTATTGTTTTTATATATTTATGAAGCTAAGAGAAGTGTTACATTGTGTCCAGAGCACTAATTTCAGTTGGGAAAGCTTTTTGTTTCACTCGAAAAGGTTTATGTTTTCCTAAGCCTACGACCATTTTACTAGATCTGAAGGTATATTGTTTAAAATTCCGGGTTGATTTTAAATATTTCTCATATTGTTTCATATTTTAGCTTGGTTTTTTGTTTTATTCTAATTTTTCACTTGTCCAGTCTATGTATGCCCTCTATCATGCACTCTGTGTGAACTCAACAAATCAAAAACAGAGTGAAAAGGGGTTTCTTAATTTTGTATGCTCTTTGTGGTGTGTCTTGTGTGAACTTGGTAAACTAGANNCCCTTGTGAGATTTAAAATTTCACTGTAAAACATAAAAATAATAATTTAACGGTGCTCCTAGTGCATGTCAGCACAATATTTCAGTGCACCTCACTGGTGCTTTTAGTTGTACTTGGCGCATCATACAACCTCATTCTAAATTTACCATAAAAATAAAAAAATTTGATGATGCTTCTAGTTCACGTAGATGCACCGTTGATAGTGCGCTGACTGGATCTAGATGCAATATAAACCTCATTTAAAATTTGACCCTAAAAGGTAAAAAAACATAATTTGATTGTGCTCCTAGTGCATGTCAGCACATCGGTTTAAGGTGTGTTGATGGGCACTAGGCGCACAATAATCCCATTTTAAATGTTTTAAACACATAAATACATCCCATGCAATAGTGCGATGGGGTAACTAGAGTGCACTAGTGCATCTACCTAATGACACACCGATTGTGATGAATATTGTTTTTAAATACAACAATATATTATGGGTGTGCCTTTTTATTTTAGTGCACCGTTTTCGGTGCACTATATGTGCAAGTGCACCGACATTGGTGCATTAGGATTATATGGGCACACCACTTGTTTTTTGTTTGCAAAAAATTTAATATTTGATGTTAGTAAATAGAATTCTCATATAATGATTTTAGATGTACATTTATAAGATTGGTTGATGTTATATGTGAAACAGAGATGTGAGCTTCACGAGGCAAGGCAACAACAACATGCACAAATTGGTCAATATAAATTTATGAGGGAGTGGGAGGATAGGGAGAGGGATAGGGATTTATACCCTCATCCCATTACTGATTAGACCAGATACCTCTTGATGGTTTTCAAACTCTTCAAGTTCTATCAAGAGGTGACATTCCCCAAGGGGAACACCACATTGCTCAGTTAGTTCATCCGTCACTAGGATCATCACAAACAAGTGTTTTGTGTTGGTCCCGATCAGTAGTATCGAACCACCGAGGACATATATTTGATCACTGGGATCTCTAGGAGAGGGGAGGACTTTCCCTAGTTCCTTGATGTTCAAGTTGGAGATGCAACAAATATTCAACTAGTATACACTTAGAGATATATTGGTGTCCACATCGTCAACCCTGCTCAGTTTCAGGTGCGTGGTGGACAACTTGCCATTGTTGATTTTGGTAAAGAGGAGGTGAGGTGGCTCTCTTTGTTGGTAATGCCCATTGTGCAAATAACCACTAATGTGAAGTGCATTAGCTTCCCTCTATTGTATTATGTTGATTCTTTAGTGAAAAGACCTAGATGCATTAGGTGGCTTGCCATTTTTTGTGGCAGTTTTGTTTTACTCTGGATCGATGATGTGCACAGTTTCACGGGAGGCTCAACTTTCATTTTGCTTCAAAGATTTTTTGTTTATTTTTGAGATGTTTCTTGCCATGAGGCCATCATTTGACTGTCGCCCTCCTAGGGAGATGACTGAGGTGCAAATGCACATGTGGGGACAGATGTTAACCAATAGGGACCATCCATATTTCCCAATGAGGATCACATCAGGGGTGTTGCAGTTACTAGCCAATGAGGAGGACCATACATCGGACTTTGTGCCATATCCGTACACAGGGTTAGACTGGAGAGGATGTCACAATATCTTTGTCACCCAGGATAAGCCACCGGATGAGAAAGGTAATATTAGCTTTGTGTTTAAATTAATCTAGTTGCATTTTATTGTCTTACTTAATACAAATGAAATTTATTCTAACTTTTGGTTTAAATTGTTTTATTAAATTGTTTAATGAAATTGTCTAATTATTATTGTGTACTATATATTTTGTAGATATTTCCATGTACTATGGGGATGGGCCTCCACTATTTTAGGTTGATGAGGATATGGAGGAGTCTCATTTTCCTATGTTTCCTAGACCCGACCTGCGATGCAGGACAAATGCTATATTTCGAGGGATGCGGTAGACAAGTTATCCATATTGTTGGCTCGATAGAGAGTCTACCCTGTACGGGTGCAAGAGATCATGCAAGACCATGACCTAGAGAGTTATGGAGGATGGTTCCTCGTGATATGAGGCATTTGATGCAGTATATCACCGGTGCATCCACAATTCTAATTGCTAGAAGGGATTACCATTCTACATCTAATGAGGGAAACGATCCTCCTCCTTCGCCTCCTCCTCCATATCCTCCTTCTCATCATCGAGACAACATAGCCTTGACATCTCATCCACCTCCTCCTCCTCCTCCTCACCATGACGACCAACCAATATTTACTCCTCCACACCCATCCGACCCACCACCATATCTGACTCATACATTGGTCAATCAACCAACCTCTCCTCCTCACCGACCTGACCATCCACCATATCCTACTCCACTCGCCTCATCTCTAGATAGGATGGTTGCAATGGGTGAGATTCATCTTTGTGGAGATATATATGATGCTCTCAAGTCTATTTTTTTTCCTAGAAAATGTATTGATGCCTTTGTCTCTGTTGGTAGAGGTGTCGATGCCTCTGGCTTTGCTGGCATAGGTAGTGAGGCNAATTGTCTAATTATTGTTATGTACTATATATTTTATAGATATTGGCATGTTCAATGGGGAGGTTCCTCCTCCTCCTACTAAGGATGACGATGATATGTAGGAGTCGAAGGTGCCCCAGTTGACCATAACTGGCCTCTGATGCAGGACAAATGATAAGTATCAACAGGAGTTGGAAGATAGGTTAGCAGGGTTGTTGGCACAGCGTGGGGCTCGACCTGTACCAATTCCTGACATTATGTGGGACCCAGGGCTCATAGAATTGTGGAGGATGCTTCCTTGTGATATGAGGATCTTGATGCAGTACATTGTTGACACATCCAATATTTTAGATGTTATGCTGCATGACGATTCATCATCAGATGAGGGCATAGATCCTCCTCCTCCACCTCCTTATCCATCAATTGGTTATGGTTGTTCAGGTGAGGTAGCCTCGACATCACATGCACCTTCTCCTCCTCCTCTTGCTCCGACATCTCATCCACCTCCTCCTCCTCCACATACTCCTCCATCAACGTCGACATCTCATACACCTCCACCTACTCCTATATCAACTCTGAAATCTCATCCACTACCTCCTCTTCCTCTTCTTCCATCGGTTTTAACATCTCATCCATGAATCTCCTACTCCATCAGCTCCTCCATCTTGTCATATACCCCTACCTATCCCACTACGTCCATATCCTCATCTATAACTACACGACTGACCAGCCTATACTCCTGATTGAACCAACCATCCATCAACTCATGATCCTCTACTTTCCTCAATTATAGATAGGATGCTCACAGTGGGTGAGATCTGACTTCCTACATATGACGTTTCTATTGTACATGCTAATTTTTTTCTTGGTAGAGGTATTGATTCCTCTGGTTCTACCGGTGGAGGTGCTAATAGCTATGGTTTTGCTAACGGAGGTGCTGATGCCTCTAGCTCTACTGGCGGGGGTGCCAATGCCTCTGGATCTGGTGGGAGAGGTATTGATGCTCTGGTTCTTGAGGTAGACTAGATATGGTATAACAGTTATTAGACTAGACATGTATATTTCGCATGTATCATTAGGTTGATGTTATTGTTCATACACACACACACACACGACATTTTCCATGTTGTATATGTTGATGGTGATTTGTATTTTAGGTCAGGTTCGATGATGTTTGTTAGATGTGTGTGATGATTATGTTAGAAAATGCAACTTGTGTTCAATTAGATGTTATAATTGTTAGATATGTGTTTTAGATGATAATTAAATCGGTTAGATGTTTATGTTAGATGAATATGTAAGGTAATGTTTATGATGGTACATTCATGTTTATTTTTATTTTTATGTTAATGATGGAATGATCTTGTTTATGTTTATGTCTGTTATATGGTGAAAATGATGATGATGGTATGTTTATGTCGTGAAAAAGATGATGATGGTACATTTATGTTTATGCTTATGGTTATGTGTATGATGGTATGATGATGTTTTTATGTTTATGTTTATGATGGTATGATCATGATTTTTATGTTTATGTTTATGTGGTGAAAATGATGA
>NWUY0300055740.1:8706-23227 GCA_004151065.3 Larix sibirica
TTACATTCATCCTTGATCATAATTGATCATAATTACAAAACTTTGTAATTAAATTTAACATAAAGTATTTTGCAATAAAATAATAATTTTCAGAAATTTGGGTAGGTGACATTCTAGGGTTCATTAGTGTTGGTATTAAGGTTTGGAAACATATTTTTGATCCATGCCTTAAGCCATGTTTCAAACAACCTGTATGGGTACTATTTCCCAAGCCCCCAATGGGTGTCTAACATCATCCCAACTCTCTTCGTTCAATAATTTAACAATTTCCTCTTGTAGTTTCATATAAACCTTATGACTAAAAGAATAGAACATATCATGTTATAATGATATCAACAAAATAATTAATACATTAAATTGAAAATCCATCCAAAATAAATCAACTAATTTACTAGTCAAGCTCACTAGCCATGTCTTCCCCTAATAATTCTAGTCATGCCTTCCCATAATAATTCTACTAACCTTACACGTGATAATGTGGTTGTGATAACTATTCCATCATTTAGTCCTTGCAACGATCTCCAAGGTGTTATACCCATGTCTTCAAGCATATCCTTGAATTGAGGACCTATTTACTACAAAGGTCTTACAACATTTAGAATTTTGATATTTTATACCAATATTATGCCGTGAGCTAAAGATATCATTATTCAAATTCCATGTATGTCTACTTTTAAATGCAAATTGAAAATAAGAATCCACAACTCTATATACATCACTTCCTTTGTGGTTTTTTGTTTCACACTTTCATCATCAATTTATAATCTTATTTCCATACAACATTGATTCATAGCCCCATTATATACATTTTCAAATTCATTATAAAATTAATTTGATCCTCTAAATTAATGTTATCCTATATTCACTATCTATGTTATGTTTATGTTAAACCAACATAAATGACACATTTTAATAGTGTTTCAAAAGGAGGGTTTTTGGGAAACTCTTGCATCAATTCTCTTCTAGCCTCCTATGAAATGATTCCCCCCATTCACGTAATAATGACATTAATATTGTTGATGATGATGAATGAATTTACTCCAAATGAAGAGTTTAATGTCGGATCTAATGGCAATGATTAGGATGGTGATCATTATCCCACTGAGTCTGATATTCCTACTAGTGGTGAGATTGGCAATGAAGACGATGATTGACCTAGGAATGAAGGTCAATTTCTAAGTCATTCAAGTGCAACAATTCAAGGTGGTGGCCATTTTCGTATTGAGTTTCATAGCAATGTTGAATATAGTGATATCGAGAATGATATTTCTCCTACTCATGAGGATATTTCTTCTATCGAGGATGATGATATCCCCATAAATACAACAGAGACAATGTAAAGAAGCACTACATATATGAACCAGATCAGTAACATGACTAAGAAATTTTTATATTAATCTATCACATTCAAATTATATGAGACCTCATAAAGAATTATTCATTAGTACAAGTTCTATCGTTTATTTTATTTCAAGTAAACATTGCCAAAAGGAATGTTTGAAAGATCTATACTACAAGTATACCTAGGAGAAAATGAAGGCATAACTATCGAAGAACAAAAACATGAAAAAAATATATTTAGTTGGGCGCATAATATATACATTAGCAGGTTATGGTTATCACATTGCAAATATGTTNGGATTGTTGGAGGTGATGGATCCTTCAATGTGCCGTATAAAGTCGGCGGAAGCGTCGTTTTGACAGTAGCGTGATTATCGAAGGGAAAACTGCGTGAGTATCACATGGGCACTGAACTAATAACATGCACTATAGAGTGGGTTAACAATGGTTCAGCCGTGCGACCTCTTTTTTTTATTGGCGTCAGGAAATTTTGGACTCATACTATCTTTTGTATTTTTTGAGAATGCCTTTGGTGAACTACATTATTTATGTTGATGACTCCTTACTACAAGAATCACCGAAATGTCGCATGTGTGCGAAATTTAAGCATTAACGACTGAAAACTTCAACATTTTCAACTTTTCTTAATTTCAAGTTCTCCTTCAATATTAACCTTTTCTTCAATTTTTGCTATGTGGACAAGGCTTCATTTTTCTTTCATTGAACTTGCAAAAAAAAAACATTATATTTAATTAAAAATTTCAATGCCTCCTTAGGCATGTCCTCTATATACTTTTGTTTCTCAGCCTTTTCATGGATAGAATATTTCACATTTTCTGCAACATTATTGTTGCTTACCTCTTTAATCTCAACATTGTCTTCAATTTCTACAGGGCTTGTAGGGTTCTCATCATCAATCATAGTTTCTTTATATTAGTCCTCATCCTTGAGTTACTTGCGATGGATTAGGGATTCTACTACTTCTCCTTACTTGCGATGGATTAGGGATTCTACTACTTCTCCTTGCATTCCATCATCTTCAAAGCTTGTAACATTAGGCAAACTGACAACATGATCGACTATATCATTATCAAATTCTATTAATATTTGCATGAGTTGCAACTCATTTTCAACTTCAATTTTTGTTTCTGGCATACAAGCCATGACTTTAGATTATGTTTCATCTTCATATTCCACCTCATCTATTATCAAGTATTCCACAATCACCGCACTATGTACCTCTCATATGAAATATATTCTTGCATACCGTTCTTCACAAAAAATTTGAACTTCGTCATGTGTAAGTGGCCTTTTCCTCTTCATCATAATTTTTAGAAGACCTTTGTAGATTCCCATGTTCTGAAATTTAACTATATGTCCCGAGTCTTTGTTCTTGATTGTTTCATAAAATTCTATATTCTGGAGGAGAAGCATCAATCCTTCACAATTGTGTTGTACCGGTTCATTTTCATGAATCTTTCTTCTTCCACCTTATATACCATTTTTATAACCCATCATTTTTTAATTTACTAGCTGTCATATAAAACTTCTTAATATTTACTTTTGTCCTCTTCAGGGATGTTTTCAACTCAGTTTACTGGGTCACTTTCAATATGTAATAGGGTCTTCTCCCCTTCCATTAAATTCGATTGTTGAGATTCTGCTCATTTCTTTCTTTTCACCATAGGATTGAGCCTTCAATTGCACTCACAACTCTACACGCATCTTCTTCATCCTCACCTCTATACCTGAGTTCTTCCTTCACTTAACGATTGAAAAATATCAAATCACCCAATTCTTAATCCCTCTTTTTTAAACAATAAACATGACCATTTTATTCTAATTATGGGATCACTTATTTTTAACATTTCAATGTGTTGGGCATGCTTCATGGGCCCCCTTTTTAAACAAAACAAATAATGTGCCCTCTCCTTTTTTTAATAAAAATAGGCTCCTTGTTTTTAATAAACTTTATTCCTTTTTTAAAATCTAGTTACATGGCAACAATACCTGTCAAGGAAGTATTTGTAGGTTGCCGAGGTAGGATTGGTAGGTTGCTGCAACCTTGGAAAGATATCACTTTTATGTTGAATACAAGGAATTTACTTAGCATTATTGTTGTAACCACTACCCATACCCCTGCTTAACCCATTAGATTCCATATAACTGACATGAATCACTAAGCTATCACATGAATCATTAAGTTACAACAACTCAGCAGTTAGCAATGCTTTATATCCCTTGAAATAAAATTGAATTAAGGTCATATAAAAATACCTTATCAATGCAATGTATATGGAAAGGAGGGAAAAGACCAGTTATAATCAGATACATTGGTAAAAGCAAGTATGAATTTGAGACCCTCTTTCGAACGACCCATGGAAGCACACATGTATCACAAACTTGTGCGTGTAGAGCCGTAAGAAGAAGTTTGGTTAGGATGATAAGTAGCTAGATTATGGGGCGGATTTGACTTGCAATTTGTCGGAGACTTGGAAAAGGTGATATATGGAACATTTGAATAGAGAACATGAAAGTACGGCCCAGGAAACAAGCCCTTGAATCCTCTAGAGACCATGCACACAGTTTCAGGTTTACGTAGCATGGGAGAAAGAAAAGTAGATGTAATCTCAACAAAAGACATTTCCCTGAAGGATATATAGAACTGCTATGGCACTCGTGATCATTCTTTGGCAGCATATTGTCTTAAATTCCAAGATGTTGATGCTCAGGCTACTGTAATTACTCCAGTTTATAAATACCAAGTTCTTCTATTGAAATTGTGTTGCAAAAATCAGTCTAAATTTTGTCCAAACGGTCACCTTTTAGACAAGGAACTCCACAAGGAAAATAATTTTCTTTCCGGTAAGCTCACAGCCCAGTTGAATTCAATGTATTTGCTTCAATATTTCGATGTCTCCAACAATTATTTGTATGGATTTAGCCTCGGTAGGTATGGCATAAATAATATCCTATGAATAGTTTTCCATTACAGAGAAAGTTTGTTTCGACTTACCTTTCAATGTGCTCACATGTGACGACTTACCTTCAAATATTATAATTTTCTATAGCGAAATTTGATAGGACGAGATGAATAAATTGGAATGTCATAGGTACAATTCGTGGAAGAGATATCTAAGAAATATTCTTACCTTCCGACATTGCAGGTCATGCAATGCTTTAAATGGTATTTCCATGTAAATGACTTTTCTCATGTAAAAAATTGTAGGTCGATTCTTCTTCTCACCTCACTATGTATCTCACAACTACATGGATCAAGCGTTTTTTCAGTTAATAGATCAGTAACTACAAACAATAATGGAATCATGTATCTTAATCATAATAAACATTTGGAAACAAAATCCAATTGTTGAATATTTATGAATAAAGAATAAGACTAAGGCTCACCTGATCATACACATGGCCGAAGCAATATGATTTGTTGCATAGAAATGATGTATGACATTTGTATCGAGTAAAAGAAACCAATTTTTCTGCCACTACCAAAATCAAGCAATTGGCTCCTCTTTCTCCCAACCATGGAAGACATCCACGACTCACAGATCGATTCTTTCCTCTTCCTAAACCCATACACATTCTTGTGATGTTTATGCACTTCTTCTACATTGAAATGGCATGAAATCGATCAATATTTTAGACCACGTGTCTCGCTTTGTGTCTGATATGGACTTAGTATATAATTTTCCCAACAAGAATTTGAAGTCAGGATTTAAACCAGTCAATATTTTCCTAACAAGACTTTCAAGTCTGGAGGTAAACTAGACATAAACATATGATAGCAAATTTATAGAGCAGATAGAAACCATGCAATATTAAAGAGGACAAAGATCAACCTAAATATGGTATCCATCCCTTAAAAATCTATTCTGTTATATGAAATACATTGAAGAAAAATCCTAAGAAAACAATGTTCTAAATACTGCAAATAATACTAATAGTTGAAATATAATTAGCCTGATTACACCCATTGATGATTTTCCAAGCCGATAGAGTTGGAAGAGGACACCAATTTCATGTAGGACATTGATTTCAGGCTAATTATTTAATAATTCTAGAACCTGTAGGAGAACCTAAAGCAACTTGATTCTTGGCAGGTTGGCTCGTTCATTGCCTGGGAAGGAAATAATAGAAGGAGTAGTTCAAGAGTTCGATATTCCTATTCATAGGAAATGATATCCACTCTTTCATGGTCACCATGCCAAATATCCACACAACCATAAGTAGTTCTCATATCGAGCATGGCTATACAACAAGTAGTTTGCAGCTTCCATCGCAATGTGTGAATCATGTTGTGTAGGGACTCAATTTTTTTCCCCTTGGTAGGCTTCAGAGTTGGAAGAAGAATAGGAAGAATATATTGGTAGGATTTAGTATGGATCTGGCTTAGACATGTCAAATAAGAATGAAGACGGGGCATAGACAGTCGCAAAGGCAGTGCATTGGAAGCATACACAATGGAGGGCTCTATGAAGAAAAAATTGATCGACCTTCAACATTTCAAGAATTGTAAGTAATTTCTACCCTTTGCTTTTCTATTTTGGTTTTCAAAAACAAACTTTGAAAAATGTATCTATTCATGCCCAATGGTTGATGCTAAGGTTGCAAGATTGTGAAGGTCGTTGATCCTAAGGTTACAGGAATATGAAGGCAATTGGCAGTGAAAGATGCAGTGAAATTTCCAATTGGCAGTGAAGGCGGTGGACTGTGGCAACGCAGTGAAGGCTGTGGGTGGTGAGATTAGTTGATTAGTTGGTGGATTGTAGAGTTACAATAAATATTGTATGTTTTATAGATATGTTATCTACAGTTAACATATTATCTTCTCGGAGCGCAAGAGGCAGATGGTTTCACGGTGATCTAGGGTTTGCTAGTTTGATCAGTCTGTTGTTGGGTCTATAAGGGCCTAGCACCTGTGCCTTATCATTGAGGGGAGGGATAGTCAGTATGGACGAAGCTACGAGTGGGGAGGAACCGCCTCCTCCTCCTGACCAGAACAAGGCAAAAGGAAAAGAAACAATGCAGGGATCCGATACTCAATATGGGAAGGGAGGAGAAGGGTCTAGCAGTGTGAGCAAGACGACACCTCTGGAAGCTGAAAACAGGAGACCAGGGCAATGTATGCCAAAATAAAAAACGGTACCCAAACATTAGATTCGCTCGGAGCGGATCCGTGAGGATATCCAATACATGAAAGACCACACTCTTATTGGTAAGTTTGTGGGAATTTGGTCGGCTGAGAAGGATTTGATATGGTGGATTAACACCACATGGAAACCACAAGGACATTACGATCTCCATCTCGAAGAAAAGGGTTTCTTTACGGTAGTCTTCTTTAATGAAGCTGACCTCTCAAGAATCTTCGACAATGGGCCGTATTTTTTCATTCAGCAGGCCTCTACCTGTGACCATGGAAAGAACGTTTCAATCCTGATAAGGAAAACTTAACTATCGCCCCGGTATGGATCCGTCTGTATTCTCTCCCCACGGAATACTGGAAAGAAGATATCCTCACAGATATCGGTAAGATGTTGGGAGTCTTTGTCAAAGTTTCAGAGCAAACAAAGATGATGAGATACACTTCTTATGCTAGAATATGCCTTTACATGGACATATCCCAAGACCTGTCGGATGGGATCGAGTTATCATGGGACGATCAAGATTGCTTTCAAGCAATTGATTGCGAGCAGATCCCCTTTAGATGCAGACGTTGTCATGAACATGGGCATCTCTTCTGAGACTTCCCTCTCAACAAAACACCTGGGGGTGATAATATTTTGGAGGGGAATATTGAAGAAGGCTTCAAGAAAGTGGCTACCAAGAAAAGAGTTTCCAAAAGAACAGCAGGACCTGAGATCAATAAAAAAAAACAGACTCATAATAGATTTTAGGTTCTAAAACCGGAATTAATGAATGAAAACCTTAAGGAGGATAAGATCCAAGAGGATCAAACCCCAAAAACACCACCCATTTCTCCGGAAATCATCTCCCAAGATCCAGAAAAATAAACAGTAATGACAGTGGTCCCCCCTGAAGGAGAAGAAGGAGAAGAAATGGAGTTTGGTGAATTAGATCTAGAAGGTTTGGAAGCCGTCGTCTCTGCAAAAATCCCTGATCCCATTTTGCATAAGAAAGTATCCTTGTTGGAAAAGGCTATCCTAAAGACCAAGCACATCAAATTCCTAGGAATAAACACGGAATCCCTCAAGGAACCGGATGGGAAAAAGAAAGGAAAAAAGGAAAAAAGGGGAAGACATAGTGATGCGTAGAGAATCCAATTAGTTGGATCAAAGCTAGTCACCTCCGGGAAATACCCTACCATTGTTGCAGCTCTTGCCTCAATCCCCAAGTAGTTATTTGATGCAGATCACAACCTAGAATATAAGAGGCTGTAGAATCTTGTTGAAGATACGTCTTCTAAAAAGGAAAATCGAGTTGGAAAAGTCGATAATCATGTTTCTCCAGGAAACTAAATGCTCAGTGGAAGAATTAAAAGTTATATGTAAGAAAGCATGGCCGGTGTATGAAGTCATGGCCATTGATGCAAAAGGAGCAGCAAGAGGGATTGTCATCCTATGGAACCCACGAGAGGTCACCCTCACAGGATTCTTCTCCTCTCTCTTCTCCCTCTCAATCGCTTCTTGGGTTTTGGGGACCAAGACTAGGGGCTTCGTCTCTAACGTTTATGGTCCTTCATTAGCCAATCTGAAACCCAGCTTTTTGAATTCCCTGCAGTCTATGAAAGAGTTGGTGGGTATGGCCCCATGGATCCTCGGGAGGGATTTCAACCTGATTCAAATGCTTGATGAAAAAAAGGTGGCATTCGACATTTGAACCCCATTAATGAGCACTTTAATGAAGTCATTGAAGATCTGGGGTTGGTGGACATCACAATGACTAATAGTATCTTCACCTGGAATAACAAGCGAGCAGGGGATAGAACTATTTCCTGTCATCTTGATCATTTCTTAGTCACGTAATCGGTCATGATGGAAGGCAGTGAGCTGACGGTGGTTGTACTCCCTTCAACCAGCTCGGACCATTGGCCAATCAGTCTGGAATGGTCGAGGGTGGGGGAGAACCTTCGAATACCTTTTAGGTTTGAACAGTTATGGCTGCTCCACAAAGATTTCTCGGAGAAACTTCAATAGTGGTGGTCGGAGACAACTCACATTAAAGGTATGTTCATGTACCAGTTCCAACAAAAATTGAAGATCCTAAAAGGTAAAATAAAGCATTGGAATCAGGACTCATTCGGGAACATCTTCCAAGAAAAAATTTGGTTAGATAAGAAGATGCAGGACATTCAGCAGAAAGGTATTTCCCAGGGCTTCAGTGAGGAAGTGAAAATAGAGGAGCAGAATCTCCTCCATGAATTTAACACTCGTGAGAAACAGGAATAAATCCTTTGGAAGCAAAAATATCGAAATCGATGGCTGCAAGAAGGGGAACGCAACACCAAGTTTTTCCATAAAACTGTCATTCAGCATCGTCAAAGGAATCACCTGGTGTGGCTAAAAAGAGCAGATGGCACTCATGCTGAGACTCAAGGAGATATGGAAAATACTTTAAATAGTTTTTTTGCTGACCTCCCAGAGAAACCTGACACGGATATGCAGGAGGTCCAATCCGAGGTGCTGCAATTCATTCCTAAGGTGATAACGGATGACCACAACCTTTTGCTGATGAAACCCATTGAGATGGAGGAACTGGAGGAAGCAATCAAACAGATGGCAGCAGATAAAGCTCCAGGACCTGATGGGTTCACCACAAATTTCTTCCACTCTTGATGGGATTGGTTGAAAGCCGAGGTATTGGCTCTTGTCGAATATTCAAGAAATACAGGAATGATTTTGAAAGCCCTTAATTCAACCTTCCTTATGCTCATTCCCAAAGAAATGGAAATAGAAGACCCAGGGAAATTCAGACCTATCGCCCTGTGTAATGTCATATATAAGATCATCACCAAAGTAATAGCCAACAGATTACGCCCTCTGCTACCGCTTCTTATCTCCCCGGAGCAAGCCGATTTTGTAGAAGGCCGACAGATTGTGGATGGCATAATCCTGGTACACGAAACGATCCACTCCTTGAAGATGGGAAAAATCCCAGGTATGATGCTAAAGCTTGATCTCTCTAAAGCTTATGATAAACTTAATTGGCATTTTCTTGTAAAGGTTCTCAGAAACTTCGGATTTTCGGCGAAGTGGACTAATTGGGTTATGAGTCTTGTATCCTCTGCTTTTTTCTTGGTCTTGGTCAATGGGACTCCGTCTCATCCTTTCCATGCTTCTCGAGGAATTTGCTAAGGTGGTCCTCTGTCGCCTTTCCTTTTTATCATCATTGCGAACGGTCTGGGGCGAATGCTTAAAACCATGCAAAGAGAGAAATAGATACGGGGGTTAACTCTCATTGAAGGGATCGACCCTCAAACTCATCAACAATTCGTTGATGATATGATGTTGATGGGTCCGCCCACTGTTCAGGAAGTTAGAGGCATGAAGAAAGGGTTGGATACTTTCGTTGAAGCTAGTGGCTTAGAAATTAATACGGAAAAATCGCCGCTGTATTTATTCAATACCTTGAGAATCACTAGAAGAAATATTCTTGGGATTCTAGAATTCTTGGAAGGGCATCTTCCTTCCAAGTATCTAGGTGCTCCCCTGGCTGATTCTACTATCCGTCAGATCTCATGGAAGGACGTGCTCGATAAACTCAAGCAAAAACTTGGATAGTGGACCTTCAGAGCTCTTAACCTTCCGAGCCGTATCATCCTGGTTAGATCAGTTCTTCAGGCCATTCCCCTCTACCTGTTCTCAGTTTTGGATGCACCCAAGTCGGTCCTCAAGCAAATCCGGACTATTCAGAGGGACCTCTTGTGGGGTGGAAAGTATGGACACAGGAAATGGGCCCTAGTTGATTGGGACACTTTATGTCAGCCCAAAGTGGTCGGGGGGTTAGCTCTTCGGGACCTAGTCAGCATAAATAAGGTTATGGGAGCAAAAACATGGTGGAAATGGATCACTCACAACAAAGAACCTTGGGGTAAACTATGGCAGCACATGTATGAACCCCAGTGGCCTAAACAGCAGCTGATCAGATTCAAAGAAGACCTACCAGGTTCGGGCATTTGGAAAGCGGCCCAGGAAAACAAAAGCCTTATCCAAAGCCATAGTTTTTGGGAGATCAAAGATGGTGCCTCGGCCCTCTTCACTCAGGATGCGTGGAAACAATTACCATGCCTGTCCAAAAACGAGAACATCCCAGATTTGCTTCTCTACCTCCAAAACAGTCCTTTAGAGAGGGTGAGGGACTTTTTGGATTCCTTATCAGATGATGCCCACATCAGAACCTGGAAACCCAAATCTTGGTGGCAATCCCTTGCTCCCGATGACAATCTGTATAGCTTCTACGAATATCTGTGCAAACATAGGATCCCAAAGGTGGAGGGACCTGATAAGGTCCGCTGGGGATACATGAACACTGGAAATTTTAGTATCAAAGAATCCATGGGGTTGCATATGGAAAACTACAGAATGGAGACTGAGGACAAATGGTGCAAGATATGGGAAGGAAACTGGTGGACCAAAATTGCTTCTTTCAGTTGGCTACTGTTACATCGTCGTATTTTCACCTAGGAGAATTTTCAAAGACGAGGGATTATAGGACCTCCGAGATGCAGTATGTGCGAGAATGATGTGGAAACTATAAATCACCTTCTTGACTCTTGTCCCATGGCTTCCTATCTGTGGGAGAAGGGAGAAAAGTGTTTCTGGAAAAGAGCAAGGGCCTGCGACCATCCTGATGTGTCCATCGTCAATTGGCCTCCCAAAGGGTTTAAAAATGAAATCTTGAACATGATTTGGGAATTATTCCCGGGTTTTGTGGTCTGGGAACTTTGGAAGGGAAGGAATAGACACATCTTTGATGACAAATCTGGAACAATTGAGGTTGTCTGGAACCTGTTGGAAATTCATATAAAGGAATCGTTTACTTTAAGTCAATGGACCTCAAAATCTATGAAAATGGATAGTGTCGAGAGACAAATCTTGAATGACTGGGGCATTTTTAACTTACCTTCAAGTATCAGTCGCCCCCGCAAGGTGGTCATGCCTCCTCTCAGCCCTGAAGTCTAGAATCGCCCAAGCAAAGGCATGTTCAAGATAACCTTCGATGCTGTGGTGAAAGGCAATCCCATATTGGACGGGTTTGGTGGAGTTATTAGAAATGATGAGGGATACATCTTGATCACCTACTGGGTAGACTTAGGCGAAAATACCAACAATGTCGCGGAATTGGAAGGAATGATCAGTGGCATTAGATGGGCCTTTCAACAGGGTTGGTCTCCACTGGTGGTTGAAGGTGATTCCTTCATCATCATCTCCACGACGATTCGTATCCAGCATGGTTCGTCCATTTCCAAAGTCTCTAGCAATTGGAAGTGTGAATCCAGACTCATGGTTCTCAAGAGTTTGCTGGACTCCAACCTTGCCATTCAATTTTTGCATGTTTGGCGGAAAGGTAACAGGGTGGCGGACGCCTTAGCTAACAAGGGGGTGAATACTCAACTTTCCTTTCACGGTGTTTTGCTGCAGGACATGGGGGATGTTGAATTGAGGAATAGTTGCGAAGTTTTGGCCAAAGAAGATCTCGGCCACATGGCGATCCGCATGGTTAGAGGTCAGGACGAAAGCACACATCAGGCAGCCAACTGGCCCTCCTCTAATCTGCATGCGGCCTTGAACTCTGATTCTCCTCTCCCCCATGCAGCTCCTAGGATAGCTGGAAGATCGTCTCCTGGTATCGAGGAAATCAACACGGAGGTGGAGGATCATGAACGTCGGGTTCAGTTGGCGGCAACTTGATTCTTAGCCACAGATTATCCCACTATCAACCATCATGACAGGACTATCCGGATAGGTGCAGGTGCATTTGAAGGGACGAAAGTGGAGAGTGACACGGGGCACGGGTCAGCTAGGCGTCCTGAAATGTCACACCTCCAATAAATTGAGATCACAATCATCATTTTGATGCCGCTTCACATCACCCATTCCCATCATTGCTCCATCACGGTAGTTGGCTTACTGGGCTATAACTGCCTTCATGCTAAAGGTAGTAATTCTTTTGGTACTGTGTTGATGCGAGAGTACTGTAATATCGATATCTGTAATACGAGATGGAATTTTACATTGATATTGAGTCTTTCGACCTGTAAAAAGCCATCATTGACAATCTTCTCATCTATGCGGACCTCTGTGACAATATCTCGGAGTTAAGTCGGTTATTCTCCCTGCTCTCCATAGAAATTCCTTTAAATATCCTCATTGGAGAGGATGACTTATATCCAAGAGAGCTTCACGTAAAGGGTTGGTTGAATTTATGGGTGGATTTCTGGTGGCTCAGTGTTTAGAATTGGCCCATCATGGCCCCTAATATGAGGGTGTGCAATCATAGAGGCTCCATCCAGGGTGGGGGTTCCTCTCGGTCTCGGGGGGAAGGGCACTCCCAGGGAGAAGGCTCTTCTCATCAATACTCCATGGAGCTGGAGGAGTCTAACCCATAGACCTTCAACTGGGGTTCCCAGTATCTCTCAGAGACGCCTGCTCCGATAGAGGCGCAAATAGATCACAGAGAAGTTTCCCTTCTCTGTGAATATGAATCCCACTTGGGAATAAAACTGATTTCCAACCCCTTCTGGTCGGTCAGGATTATGTTGGCATGAGATATTCAAGCGAGGCACCAGCTGGATCACGGCCCCCGTGAAGCCATTCATATTATAAAATGCGGCCAACAAACCAACTCGACCGGTGTACGCCTACTCAAGTCATCTTTGAAATATTATATAGACACCTCAAGGGACTTCCCTCGTGAGGAGGCATTATCTCTGAGGGGGGAGCACCCTGCTCCCTGATAGGTCATGGCGATCTGTGTCCGCGCTGGTGGCTTTTGGTCTTTTGATGGTATGATCTCCTTTCTGCTTTTTCTGTGGATTTCACCCTTTTTTGGAAGCTCAGTCTCTCTGCAGACTCCGGGTGATAATGTGGTTTAATTTTGGGGGCTGCTCGGACAAGGCTCTTAGATTTTTTGTATGTTGTTCTTGCTACTTATCTCACCATGTTGGGGCCTTCAGATGCTCTGCTCCTCTCGGTTCTCTCTTCGGTTATCCGTCTCTCGGCTATGATATCTTCAGTCTATTGTAGTCTCAGGTTTTCTTTTTAAGTTCCTCTGCTTCAGGGGCTGCTAAGCCATGTTATCTATCGTTCAACATGTACATCTCTGGCCTTTTGACCATACTTTGTATGGTACTAGCTTTGGTTCGCTCGTTTGTAATTGTATTTTGTATCGTTATTTTGGCTTCAGTAATAGAATGGTCCTATGCTTACTTAGAAAAAAAATATTATCTTCTCTATTATTACAAGAGAACCCTCAAACACTCATATATCAGACTGTCAAGCAATTAATAATATTGGACTGTCAAGCAGTTGTAACAAGTCCATGAAGACATTGTTGTGAATCCGGTTTAATTTCTATTGTCTTTCAACCAACACGTTTACAAAATACATTAAAAAGTACTAAAAATATTTCTCATTCCCAAGAAGCCTTCCATCAGTTGAGCAATAAGACCTACAATTCATTAGCCAATGGTATGCTAGATAATTAAATTTGTAATAATGGAAAAAAATACAAAAAAATCAATGTCTAAGGTAAAAATATTGGAAAACCAAAATTTTAGTCAACGGAAAATTAATAGCTATTCAAATTGAACTCAATGCTATATACACTGCCTCTCGACAAGTGTAATAAAAGGCCCTTTACCTATTCAAATAGTGGGTTTCTCTTCTTTCTAAATCATGACGGCCTATTTTAATGTATGAAGGACAATATAGCATAGGACTAATTTCTTTTATTAGTAAATTTACCCCTCTTTTAAAAAAGTAAAGGGCCCCTATTTTATACTATGAGTTCCCCTTTTTATGATTTTATTATCCCTGCCAAGGCAGGATATACTTTTCGCTTAGAATTCAAAGCTTTTTGACTTGGATTAATTTTATCCTGAAACAAAAATGTTAATTATATTTTCTAATGTTTTCAATAATTATAATATTAAACATAATATTATGAAAAATAAAATAATTTTAACAATTTTTAAATTACAAAATTT
>NWUY0300055744.1:7996-19961 GCA_004151065.3 Larix sibirica
CCTAGTCATAGCCATGCTCTCAATGGGGAAAAATCCATCTAGAAAGAGAATAGAGTAGGGTGTATCCAAACTTCACAACAATACAAGACAACGAAAGTGACAAAAGTTTCAAAAAGGAATTTATTTTTATCCTACATCACAAAGTCTGGTGACTTACAATTATTTTGAGACCAAAATAAATAAAATTATGAAAATAAACAAGGAAAATAATAAAGAAAACTAAAATATGTGAGGATAAACTCCTACTCTCACCTTTTTTTTAACAAAAACAACTAGATTTTGATTATATAAAAAAGTAGGAGTACATAGCAAAAAACAGAGTAGATTGCTCCCATGAGTGGAAGACAACCATCACTCCAAGTTCATCAAGTTCGGGCTGATAACAGTCATTGTACCTACCAGTCCTATGGAAACTATAATATCTTACGAACTGTCCTAAAAGTAGTAAACATGAATAGAACATTGTGTTTGTGCTTCCTTATACAAAAACTGGATAAGTAAACCTTCCAAGTTTCCAGAAATGCAGCTGAATCCTAGACTATTAACTACAGAGTTCTTAAACATATTTCAAGAAAGCATTTAAAACAAAAATGAACTAAGGATATCCAACCCGTGACCGGAACCAGCAACCAGCTACTTGAGGCCGATGTCCATGGCAGCACCAACAGGTTCCGTTGCCCCGTTCTTCTCTGCACTAAGATCCACGAAATTCTCGGCGCTTGCCATAAACTTCTGCAGTTTCACCATTTTCCTATTAATTTCTTCAAGTTCTCTGCCAGTAACTTCGTGCTTTCGAGCCTTGCGAGAGAAGCCTAAACCCAGGGAATCCTCCAAATGTTCGATTTTCTCAACTAGATTAGACTTCTGAGCTCTGACCTCAGTATGGTTGGTGGACACTAGGTTATAGAGACGAAGAAGGACGTTTTTGCACTCCAAATTCTCGTTGCGGATCATTTTGACCTGCATTTCTAGTTCCTGTAGACGGTCAAGAATTTCCTCATCAAAGTCAAGGCTACTGCAGTTTCCTTCCTTGCCGTGGGTATTCCCTACCCTGCCTTGCCTACATCTTCCAGACCTGCAATGGCCGAGCCCAGGATTTTCCAATTCCATAGAGTCCCCTCGCGAGTCGTCCAGCTACAAACCCCAACTGCAACCTCCTTTAGGGCCTCTCCCCATCATGCCACACCTCTCACACTTCGTCATAACATCCCCCCTGCCATGAGGGCGTCCAATACCATGGTAGAACTCCCCACCACCCTGCACACAAGCAATACCACAACGGTCCATATTCCTGAGAGCACGGAGACAGAACAGGAGCACAAACAGAGCTCGGGGACCAGCTGAGAAATGAGAGTGAAAGGGCATCCGGCCACGGAGATAACCCTCACCATACTGCCCACACGCCGACCGACTGGAAAGTGGTAAGGAAGCCATTAATTCCT
This sequence comes from Larix sibirica, assembly GCA_004151065.3. Lineage (NCBI taxonomy): Eukaryota > Viridiplantae > Streptophyta > Pinopsida > Pinales > Pinaceae > Larix > Larix sibirica. The sequence continues at coordinate 9,439 of NWUY0300055744.1, forward strand.
GCATGCAAATGGGCAAATCGAGGAGCATGGGTGCCGCCAAATGGCCAAGGGGATCTTCTCGAATGTTTGAAGATTTATGCATGCCAAAACTATAGTCTCCATAGTTATAATTCCAATGAGTAGGGGACTTGTCCCTATTACAAAGGTCATGCCTTGGCCTAGGGAACCCAAGCATTTTCCAAGGTCTCATTATTGTATCTTATAGAGCCATAGGGGAGTCCAACTCCAATATTTTCCATTTCATCGGCTTGCCCATTAAAACTTCTCAAAATATGGAAGAATTTGAGCTGGTGGAGTTCTTTGCTGATACAAAGTAGAAGATGATGCATTTTTTAGGATGGTATTTTCCACTTTCCCATGATACTTCTAGCGTCTCAGATGATTATTAAAGAGTCTCCTAAGACTGTCAACTTCTTTATGCCCAGATATATGACAATCTCAATCCCTTTAATTAGACCAAGCCATTCAATGCCATTGTTGGTTTTCCATCCAATACCCCAAGCAAACTCATTCTGCTTATTCCCCATGGAGTCGATGATCACTCCCCCCGCACCTGCCAACCTAGTAGAGGAGAGGTGCATATTATACATTGTGGCCTGCCCTCTTTCTCCTCTCTTTTGCAAGAGAGGGAACAACCTAAGGGATAACAACATGAATAAAGAAAGACTAAACAAATATAGATACAAACAAAAATAAAAAAATACATTTATATTTATGAAAATGAGAGATTTGATATAAACACATATAAAGAAATGTAAAATATATATTTGTATATCATATTTAGATATACAAAAAAAATATTATAGATATGATATTCACATAAAAATATTGTTACAATGTAAATATATATATCTTCACAATAATCAAAACTTTATACACACATTTAATTTTGAGTTTTAATAAATCTAGTGAGACTACAACCACCTTATATTAATTTTAAATGATAAAAAACCTATACTTTAAAAGATTTAAATGATATTAACATAAGTAAAATATATGCATTATCAATTAAAATTCACACATGGACTTAAATTATTTCTATCATATCATTATTTTTTTAAATGCTAATTAAAGAAAGCACAATACTAGAAATGTAACATAGTCTCAAGTTGATGGGAACAATGCTAATCAATTAAAAGAGGATTTCACCTTGTAGACTTACACAATATTACATAGAAAACAATCATTTTGTAAATAGATTCTTCCCTTCGATTGTTGGAATGGCATGGGTGAGGTTTCAGGGTTTTTTTCTAAAAATGGATGCCCTAATTAGTGAGCTAGATGATGCTTAATTGGTTGACTACTTGGAAAACCCTACCAAGGGTATGAATATTTTTGAGTATTTTGGCTCAGTCTCCATAAATGATAGTCATGGAAAAAATTCCTAGACATCAAGGAAAATTTTAGGGGTGAAATTTAGCCCATGGGCTAGTTTTAGACATTTTTTTCCAAAAAACGATTTGTCAATTTCCATTTTTTTCTGAATTGATTCATCCAATTTCCATGGGATAAAAAAAAAACTCTGAACATCGCCAAAAATGTCTATAAACTATATAAAATCCTTANAAAAGAGTTTCAACCTCAAAAGAAATTGCAAGTATAATTCCAAGCCCCAAAAGAATGCAAAATCATCTCAGGCTCGAAAACATTGTGAAATAATATGAAAATGTGAAATAAGAAAAGTGGTTGATGTTTTATTTAGATATTTAATCTTTCCACTAGAAGTATATATACCAATTTTGTGTGAAATAAATAGATATTTTTCTAGGAAACTATTCAATGCGGAATATTTAGAATTATTTTTGTTGTAAAACAACTAAGTGTTCGAAAAGAAAAGAAAAGAAAAACCATTTTTTTCATTAAATTTAATTTTCGACCAAAAAGCTACAAGCACTACTGAAATAGAACAAAAAATCCTTTTCCAAGTATTTTCAACTTCGAAAAGATAAGGACTTATGAAATATTACTAATTTGTAGTCGTACCTAATGCCATTAGATTCAACATCGCATCTATTTTCCAGCCATACATTTTTTCTCTATTTTTGTTATGATTATTGAAACTTAATTAATTTTATAATAAAATGTATAAAATATCATTTTCAAGGAAAATTTTAGAGGTGAAATTTAGCCCAGAGGATGTTTTTCCATGTTTTTTTGAAAAAAGAAATCACCAATCTACATTTTTTGAAGCCTTGTTTTGCCCAAATTTGTTCACTTTGAAAATCGCCAAATTATTATATAAACTATATAAAATCCTTAGAAATTAATATATTTTTATAAAAATATTGCCCAACATTTTTATGTTTGGAAAATTAAGAATTGGTAAGATTCGCCAAGGTTTATACACTTTAAGAAAATTATGGATCCTTAAAATTTTCCCTGCTAGACATTGTCTTATTCGGTGAAATTAAATACCCCAATGTCATTCCCTAGAGGAACTGAGGTAAGTAGGTTGGATGGAATTTTTCATCAATACGAAAGTGAAGGAGTAATATCATTGTTGAGGTCAATTTGTCTTGGGGATAGTCAAAGGCATGTAAAACCTTCGGAAGCAAAGTTAATCATGAGCATCAAAACCCTCAACTCCCATAAGACTTGGATCTAGATTTCTATCGACACCAAGGTGTTTTCTTGAATGGTGTTAGCTCCAATTTTTCATAATTCTTAATGATACTCCTGAGAATATCATCGAATATGTTTGGTGCCTAAGGGGGAGCATATTTGTGGGTAAAAGCTTGAATTTTAAATGTCTGGCTAGAGTTCAAGGTGTAGATTTGAAGGAATCCCATTAGGGTGTGATTCATGTGCATCGTAGACACAAGAAAATTCTATGTAACAAATCAGACAAAATTCATATGGGGCTGGCAGAAGATCTCATGGTGGAGGATATCCTAGAATACTCTAGGTCAACCTTAGTTGGTAAGTTTTTGTGGTATACTATGTCAAAGAAACTTTGTTGAAATGGGTGAGTAACAAATGGAAGCCAGTTTTGAACTATGTATTAATATTCCATATTTTATCTAGAGGATGGATAGGTTTTGTTTTTAGGGCAAAAGGGGATGCTGGGAATATCTTAAAGGGTAATTGGTAATGGGGTTCACTTTTTTTGAATCTCGAACCTTGGTTCCCATGTTTTTACGTAGTTGTCAAGGTCATTACAGTGTTAGTAATTTGGGTAAAATTTTCCAACCTTCCTTTGTAATTTTGAATAGAGGAAGGTATTGCTGCTTTAGGAAATAATTTAGGAAGAACAATCATGATGGATGATTCTTTCAAGGATGGTTTCCAAAGAATAGTGACCAAGGCATTAGTGGAAATTGATATAAAAAGGGGGAATTTTGAAGACCTAGTTATTGTGCACAGTGATAAAAAATTTCTATAGATCCTGGACTACTCAAATGTACCCTACCAGTGCAGTAGATGCTAATTTTATGGTCATATTTCCCAAGACTATTTGGATCCTATGAGAAAATTTGTATGGAGAAAGAAGACTACAACAAGTACATTGGAGGCCAACTCAAGAGAAAAGATTTGAAAAATTATGATTAGGAAAGAAGGTGATGCGACAAAGGAAGGTGAGTTCAAGGAAAAGGTGGTGGGGTGGGTTTTCTTATGGACGAGGTTCTTCTCTCTGCGGTGATTACGAGCCCAATAATTGTGACTTTGTGTCTTAGTTAGGTGATTCATTTAGACGAGAAGATTTAGCAGTAGAGGATATTTTGATGAGGGTGGAATTTTTCGATAAGGAAACTCCAAATCTTAACCCCCTTTTCTCATAGGAGAGGACATTATCGATAAGTCAACTATTTGCACTCCACAAAAAGATGGTTTTTGTATTCCTTTAGACCCTAAGTTATGGCCAACTCTAGCCAAAATGCTCAATGAGTCTATGAATCCTAATATTTGTAGAAATTTGGAAGGAAATGAGGACATTGAACCTTACCTTGGGATCTCCCCAAATGTCTCTCTTTCTGATGCAAAAATGGTGAGCTCTTCTGATTCAGGGGCTTGGGGGAATTTTCAAAGGAGAAAATGTCTCGGATCGAAGAACAAGGGAGGGGCAGATATGACCTGTGTCCAAAAAGGATAGTTGTTGTGGGGAGTGTGTTATAAGGTCTAGGGTTACACCATGGTAGAGGCATCAACCCTTTGCGGGCTAGTTGCAAGTTATTTCTCCATCTTGCACAAGAAAAAGATATAAAGGAAATTAGGTAGGGTCATGGATGACCCATTATTGAGATTCTTAGAGAAAATTGACCCCTACAAGAGGGTGATCAATGAAAATCCTCTCTCCCTATATTAGTGGACTGAGTAGTACCCTAAAAAAACTTTCACTATCTAGGTTTTTGGAAATTGTAAAACTAGATATTATCCTATTGCAATAAATGATGTTAAAGACAATGTTGTTCTAGAGTCCCTAAGGAGGTCCTATTAGGGATGGTACTTTCTTTTTGTTGATGCTTGTAGATATTGGATGGAGTTCCAATGTGTCCTTGATAAAATATTTCTTAATTTTTTAGGACTATGTATGGAGGCATACAATGAAAGATAGGGGAATACATTTCAAGTTTACATGTATGGACCCTATGGGGATAAGAAAAATTTATGGGAAAAGTTCTTCAATCTTCTGTCACTAAGGGATACTAATATCATAATTGTTGACAACCTAAACTTTACACTTAACAAGTCAAAGGCTTGGGAGGAAAGTGTAAGGGTGGACATAAATGTATATTTTCTATCCCATAAGATTGAATTAGTTGGTCTAGTATATGTAGACCTATATCAGTAAAACCTACATGGTGGAACAATAGAATGGGTGGCAAATAAATTTCCAAAACATTGTACAGGTTCTTAGTTTTGGAAGGCTTAATCAAGGTGGGGGTAGATATTGATCTTGAACCAAGGACAATAGAGTCTTTGATCATTGTACCATATTCCTACAGTTTGACTTGGATGAATCAAATCCCAAAATTTCTTTCAAGTTCGATCCTTCTTGGCTCCAAGAGGAAGAATTTCAAGATTTGGTCATGGGAAAATTGTAGAAGTTTAATGCTCTCTTAAGTGAAACACCAAGGGAACGATTTGTGGCTTCTCTAAAGGAAGTTAAAAGAAAGGTGGTGGCTTTCCCTGGGGGAAGGAAAATAAATCATGGAAGATAAATTATAAATAACATGGAAGATAAATCATGGAAATCCTCATAAAAAACATGGAAGATAAATCATGGAAATCCTCTAGGCCCACTCTCTAGGTGTTTTCAATGATTTGGTTTCACAAGAATTTAAATATACAGAGAAACTAGACTTAAGCTTTTGAAGGATAAGGAAGATGACCTACAAATTAAAAGAAGAGCAATTTGGTTGGAGGATGGGAACAAGAATAGAAAGTACTTCCATAATTTTGCATCCCGCGGACAAAATTCTAGTACTATATGGGAACTAACAAAAGAGGATGACTCAAAAGCTAGGCCTTTTGAGGAACTTGTTTAGCTCAGGGTCAGGTGTTTTGAGAACTTGTATAAGGAACCCAGTAGGCCAAAGATTGTTGATATTATAAAGGCATCTCTTTATTTTCCTAGTATTGTGTAAATAGAGGATAATGAATCTATGATAGAAGAGATTAGCAATGAGGAATTGCTAAAAGTTATCTCATATTTTAAAAAGGAGAAGACTCTAGGTCTTGATGGATAGACTATCAATTTTTTTGAAGGCATTTTCGACATATTTTGTAAATACCTCTTGAGGGTGGAGGAGGAGATCCAGTGTAATGGAAAAATTTTGGGATATTTTAATGCCACATTCATTTATTTGATCCCTAAGGTTTAAAAACCTTTCTATTTGGAGGAATTCAAGTTGATTTCACTCTGTAACTATATCTATAAGATTATTTCAAGGATTGTGTCCATGAGATTAAAGAAGATCCTCTCCAACATCATATCTCCTAAAAAATTTGGGGTTTTAGTGGGAATTCAAATTCATGAAGTAATTTATCTTGCACAATAAGGTATTCATTCAATATGGACCAAAAATATGCCTTCTCTAGTGGTGAAGTTGGATGTGTCAAAAGCATATGATAGGGCCAATTGTCTTTACAACAAACTATTTTTTATTCATATTAGTTTCAATATGAGGGTAGTAAATTGGATTTTAGCATGTATTTCTTTAATTTCCTTTGTGTTCTCATAAACAGAGCAAATTTTCCATTCTTCTTGCTCTATCACCTTAACTCTTATTGTCGGTGGTTGAAACACTAATCTATTCCATCTTGGCTACCAAGAGGGAAAATCTCATCAAGGGGGTTAAAGTTGGAGGAGATAAATATATTATGCATCTCTTGTTTGTGGACGATGTATTACTTTTCACTAATGGAACTTTGGTGGAATGTAATGCTTTAAATAATATTATGTAGTTGTATTGTAACACTATGTGAATGGAAACAATTATTAGGAAGTCTACTCTCAATTTCAATGACTTGGATGAAAATGTACATCATGGTATACAAAGGAATTTTCCATTTCCACTCCAAAATTTGGATGATGGTTTGAAATAAATGGGATAAAATATGAAGTCGAACAACTATGTGAAAAAGGACTAGGCCTGGTTGATAGGGAAAGTGGATAAGAGGACATGTTTCTAGTGCAATTGATGGTTATCCCATAGGAATTGTTTCAATTTGGTGAAAGTAGTTTTGGAACAATTATGGTATATTGGCATTCTATGGCATACATTCCCAGGGGGGTTTTGGAATAGATCAAGAAAACGTGTTTCACATTTATATGGAAGGGAGGCTATTCGTAGGGGGGATATCATTTGGTCAGTTAGAAAAAAATTCCCGACTAAAGAAAGAGGGTGGATGGGGATTAAAGCATATAAATTATTTTGGTTTAGCTCTAGCAGTTAAAAACATATGGAATCTCATTACCAAAATCAACTTGTGGAAGTGAATCATCTTGAAGAAATACATGCACCCCAACTCTTTGATGGGTTGTATTTGATTTGAAAAAAAGGTATAAAATATGTCTCTAACCATTAGAATGCCATGGTTACTAATTTTATAATTATTGGAGGATTTCTTGCATGGATATTGGGTAATGGGCATAGTGTGTGAATTGGTTCTAACATTATTTTGGGATGTGGAGAAGGGATTTTTCTTCTTGAGGAGGTAAGTCAAAAAATTCATTATTGGGGTCTCTTCCATCTTGTCTAGGTGAGTGATCAAACTGCCATTGATATATGGCACCAGGGATGGCTTACTGTCGAGGCCATTGGGATATCGAAAAACTATAAAGAAGTTGTGTCCCTTTATGTGGATGAGCTTAGGAAGGGTAATATTCAGATCAAGGATGATATCAATTATCTAGGATGGTCTTACAATAGGACTAGGGAAGGGTAATAGAGTGCTAAACTGAGTTACAAGGTGATGAGGGAAACATATTCTTAGCCTTAAAACCATAAATGGAAGTGGGAAAAAAATTGGAGTGTAAAAGCACCTAAAAAGTCACCCTATGCATGTGGTTGGATTTACAAACTATTTTTTAACTTGGGACATTATGTAGAAAAGCCAGGTTTAAGTCCCAAGCCGGTGCATTCTGTGTAAGTTCTCGAGAAAGACAACACTCATCTTAGAATTTGTTGTACTTTTACAGAGCATGATTAAAGCATTACTTGTTAATCCCCAGTCTTAAATAAGGATTATGGATTGATGACTCGATAGAAAAATGCTATAGACTATGGTTTAATCAACTGGATTTAAATCATTTTTGAGCCATACCGATCTTAGTATAGTGGGGGATTTGGATAGCTTGAAATGCATATTTTTTCAAGCATAAGTGTATTACTCTGACTTAGACTGAAGCTTAGGTTATATCAAATTTTCATATTATAAGAAAGGAAGATATCAAAAACATTAGATAGAAGGATTGCTCGTATGAATATTTACAAGTCAATTCCATGGTCATTCTTCGATGGTGCCTGTCAAGGCCCATACAACAAGTGCAACATTGATGGTCTACTATATTTCTCTTACGCACATTTTTATCAATTCAAGGGGAGTGTTGGTATTGGCTCTAACAACTTCATAGAAATTATGGTCATCTAAGCCTTGATGAAGCATGTATTGTCCAAAGGAGTTTAAAAAATGTAGGTATTTGGTGATTCACTTATAGTGGTAAAATTGATGATAAATGCACAACAGATCCACAATGTCAATCTTCGGGATTTGGATCAATAGTTAAAGTTAATATAGCACAACAATTTTATGTTGTTACTTGTGCTCATATTTATCGGGAATTAAACGAGAAAGTAGACATGATATCAGAGAAAGGCCTACAACTTTTCACTAATCTAATGATGAAGTAATGGAGGGGGCCATCTATGTGACTCATATGAATCTATAATATGGAAAAATGGTTCAATTTCATTTTGGTTTTGTTTTTTTGTTTCTGTTACTCACTTAAAGTCATGATGCTCTAAGGTGTTTTCCAATGGATTAGTATACAACTAGTCAAATACTTTATAGTATAAGTCTTATATATATTTTTGGTCATACATGAACTATCATGGATTTTTTTAGGTCCTAGGTGGATCTGATCTAATGTGTACTATTGCACCTAAAGAATGTGTTTGGTATTCTTTTTTATCATAAAATGTGTTTTTTTTTCTTGGAAAAAATATTATTTCCTTAAAATATATTGAGTATCACTACAATGTAATTTTTTTATTACCGTATCTTAAATTTTTTAATAAAAATTGAAGCGCACAAATAAATATGTTAAACATTCTTAAATTTTCAATTTTCATTTTTTTAGGGAATCATATTTAGTTAAATACTATCACAATGTCAAAAGTGTTAGTTAGTGTTCTATTGGTACCAATTCCAAAGGAACTGTTACAACCATACAAAGGAACATGAAAGCAAAATTAAGACACCAAATTAGCTCCAAATTTGGCCATGATTTTGGTTGAAAGATAAGTTAGTTGAATCGACACTTCTCTTCAAATTGAATCTAGTAAAGAACAAAATAAGAATTCCCATTAGTGGAAGAAAATAATATTCTAATCTAATTTGGGGGATGACGTATCTCTCCCATCAACTATAATAGAGAAAAAATTTCTCATTGTAAATCCTTCTTGATTTGCATCCATCAAGAATTTGTATATTATAGATTAGTATACATCATGATGAAATGTTTAGTTAGCCTATACCATATATGTATGGATCCTATCCACTTGATCATTACATACACATTTACATTCTGGGGTAAAAAATGGGGTATTACATTCCCATCCCGATTCCCCCTTAAAATTTTCATTGTCCTCGATGCATATCAACACTATATACAAAAATTACATAAAATTTTCAAGATAGATGTGGGTATGCCTCTCTCATTACATCCTCTAGCTCCTATGTTGCTTCTTCAGGACTATAGTGTGTCCATTTGACCTTTACCTACCCTATTGATATTTTCTAAAGCAATGTGACCTTCTTGTTTAGGATGTGTATTGGTTATACCTACATATCTCTTTCTAGTTCCACCTAAATCAAAACCACATGCCCAATCTGAGTAAGAATTCATCCAATTCCTTCTTTGCAAGCATCTATACATACCACAAAATATTCAATGGATCACCAATTTGAGAATGGGTGCATTAGTGAGAAATTCCTTTAGCATCTAGAATCTTTCCTCACAATATGGTGTCCATTCAAATTTAATTCCTTTCTTTTGTAAAGATGTGATTGGATGAAAAATCTTGGAGATTCTTTCTATAAACTTTATGTAGTACCTCATCAAACCCATGAATGATCTCATATCTAAAGCATTCATTGGTGTAGGCCATCCCATAGCGTCTTGAATCTTTTATGGAACTACTAATATTCTTTCCTAAAAAATGATGTATCCCAAACAATGAATTCACTTCTAATCAAATGAATATTTTTTAAACTTACCATAAGTTGATGTTCTCTTAGAACTTATAGTACTAACCCTAAGTCTCATTCATGTTTCTCTTTTGATTTTGAGTAAATAAGGATTTCATTAAGAAATATAATGACAAACTTATCCAAATACTACTTGGAAATTCCAATCATCAAACACATAAAACTAGTTGGAGTATTTGTTAACCTAAATGGCACCACTACAAATTCATAGTGTCCAAATAGAGTAAAACTAAGAAATTTTTACTTGAATTAAGTTGTTTAGAATACTCAGAAAATAAGATGTCAAGTAAGAAGAAGTTTCCAATTCAGATATCTCATGACACTTTTGCTTCCTCCAAGATTTCCAAAATCACCAAAAAAGTCTCCCAATTAATGGAATTTGGTTGTTTCTACACCTTGTTTTCAAAAGTTTTGTAATTTGGCCAAATACTCCATTAAATTTCTTCACACTTATTGATACTTTGCATGTCCAAATTTCATCATCAATAAAGCTCCTAATCTTCAAAAACCACTAATGATCAATTTAAAGTTGAATGCAATTTTCTCATAATTTTAATAAAATTAAAATTATATATATATATATATATATA
>NWUY0300055749.1:8984-19507 GCA_004151065.3 Larix sibirica
GGAGGACATCCTGAGATACCACTATCTCTAATAGAAAGGAGGGCTGGAAGAGAGCCTTTGCCACCATTCTCAATGGAAAAGTTAATTGGGCCAATAAGAAAGGTCATGGTAGTAGAGACGATGCCGCATGGAGTCAAAAGACATTCACTTGTCACTATTGTGGCAAGGCAAGTCATCTAAAGAAGTTCCGTGGAAAGAGGTTGGCTAAACAAAAATCCAACTAGGGAGGGGCTCGACAGAAGGTTCATGTCGCAGCACATATAGAGGAGGAGTTAACCTTTTAGACATTCATGGATAAAGATGTAGCAGATAACCACAGGTCATGTGTTTGGTACATTGACTTAGGTGCATGTCGCCATTAATAGACAGGACTAGTTCATGGAGTACACTCCTAGTGTCTCTAAAGATTTAGTGATCTTAGGTGGTGGTGAAGAGTACATGATTGTTGGGAAAGGAAATGTTTAAAGTTCCTTTGGAGGCAACATGCTCATTTTCGTTAATGTGCATTATCTACTAGATATCGAACATAATATTCTTTTAGTTAGTTAGTACCCCCAACTTGGTGTCAACTTTAGCAATCGCAAACAATATCTAGTTGACAAGGAGACTCAGAAGACCATTGCTCATTGTGTGGAGGATCATGGACTATTTAGACTAGTTGACATTGGACAAGTCAAGGAGCATGCTTTGGCAACCAAGAGTGCATCCAACATCAATACACTTTGGCATCAACAGTATGGGCACCTCAACCTCACCTACCTCATTTAGTTGGCTCGAAAGAATATGGTAGAAGGACTTTCAGATATTCATTAGAAGACTTAGGGAGTATGCGGAGCTTGCGAAGCACAAAAGCAACACATAATGCCATTTGACGAAGGAAAAGCTTGGAGAGTGGCCAAAGTCCTTCAGTTGGTTCATGTAGACATTTGTGGACCAATGAAGATAGCATAAATCACCTATATCAGGTATTTCCTTCTTTTTGTTGATGACTATAGTAGGAAGACGTGGGTGTTTTTTTGAAGTTAAAATCCAAAGTGTTTAAAGAGTTTCAAAATTTTAAAGCATTAGTAGAAAAATAGTTTGATTGTCCTATAATCACTTTTAGGTCTGATTATGGTGGAGAATTTTGCTCCAAAGACTTCAAACATTTTTTCCTAATTATGGGATCGAAAAACAGTGCACTACACCATGCACTCTATTACAACGTCATTTAGAACCTATGTGTAAAAGTCTTAATCCACTAGTGCTACCAAGTGCAACTTCGAAAGAGAGCACCACTGTCACCTCAATGCTAACTTCCCATGTTTTAGACAAGCTCTCAACATCAAGGGAGGCTTCCCTATGGGTTGAATCGATTGAAATTTAAAAAGAGTCAAAGGAAAACACAACTTAGCTTAAGGTGTATGATGTGTATTATTAAGTTAATCTTTCCAAAATATTAACCATGTAAAATATTTAATAGCACAATAGCACATTAAATCAAATACTTGAAAGAAATTGCTTAAAGATGTAAAGTAAGAGAAACCATGAACATTTAGCAAGAACAATTATGTAAAGAAATGATAGCGATAAATCACAAGTCTTGGAAGTAAAGTCTGGTTAAGCCAGTGGGTTTATTGCCATAAAGAGGAATACATCCACAAGTGAAATTGCATATGAGACAAATTATGAAGTGTATGTCTTAACTAGATTATGAATTGGCCCTTGAGAGAATTCTTTGAAAAAAGGAGTCACTCAAGGTAACTTACTATGAGATATTCTAGGCTTATTAAAGTGATGAAAATCACTTATACAAGTCTGGAACTTAAATCTGATTAGTTAATGTGCCAATACTTCAAGTTAATAATCAAAATGTTATTGCTTCATTACATCCATGATCCATAAGATGAAAATAACATCAAGAGCGTTTGCAGTAGAATGGTGAGATAAGTTGCACAAAAGAAATTCCAGAATCTAAAGATGCACTTAATCAATAGTTATTTCAGATTTGGCATATCATATTAAACCATTAATCATGTTAGGAATTCCCAAAATTATAAAGTGAAATTGTTTAGCAAATCTACTTGGGGAAATATAAGATAAAAACTAGCATTTACTAAATAAAGCACTTGAAGTTTCTTACTGTTATAAGGAACTTATTGTTACTAAAAATAAAAGAAACCTTTAAAAAGCCAGAATTACTAGCTTGCTGTCATATGGTGTTTATAGTAGTGAAATGAGCAAGAAAACGTAAGAAAATTTCAGATTTAACCCATAAATTAATTGCATAAAATTTAAGCACCTTAAGACTAAAATTTTCGATGGTAGATTGCTTAGAAACTTTCCAGAAATAGAAGATGTTTGCTGTAATATTTTCCATAATCAATAAAATGCAGAATTTAGCCAATTTAGACCACTAAAACAACAATAAAAATTGGATTAGTAACCCATAAATTTTAGTGATCTATCTAGCATGAAACCCTTTAACAAATATAAACTTTAAGATCTACTAGGGTTGTTTTTATCTCTAATTCTGCAGTAAAACAAATGAAACTAAATGAAAATAAAATTTAGATTTAGCAAGCTTTTAGAAAGATAAGAAAGCAAGAGAAATTTACCTAAGATTGAGCAGGGTGATAGATTGAAATATTTTTGGAGTTTTTAGGTTTAGTTTTCATCCTTGAAACAAGGAAAAAAATAAAAATTTTAGGGTTTTTTCGTTGTATAAACGGAATCTAGTATTAATGCCTTCAATCCTTGGGAGAAATGGAGTCAATGGAGCATGAATACCTGCAAAAGAGTATGACAAATTTCCCCAAGCGTTAGGGTTCCTTGCAAAAAACCTTCCAAGGAAGTGTTACCTAGGCATACCCTAAGCAAACCTTCAGTTAACACTCTAGCTCATAGATCTAACATAGGGACTATCCAAAAATGTTAAACAAATGAAAATAATGTTCAAAACTCTCAATAAAACCCCAAGAGAGAGAGAGGCGCACCACCTAGTCAAGGTCAAATAGAAGTAGAAATGGTACAATACATCATGGGAGAGAGGAGCGCTCTCCTCAAATCATATGCCAAGTGGTAGACTCTAGAGGTGCCAACCCCAAGGTCAAAGCCTAGAGTATCCTCTCTAAAAGTAAGGAACAAGCCTCCCAATGTTCCCATGTGTGGGATGACTCACCCAAATCAGCTCTAGTGTCTCCCTCCATGGTCCAAAAGTGATGTAGCAAAGGTTCAAATGTGGTGTAGCAAGGGTCTAGAAGCATCTCCAAGCTCTCACGGCTAATAGGAAGTGTCTCCATCATGAGAAAGAGGAATGACCTCATGTAGGTGCTAGTATACATCATGTGCATGTTTCTCCAAGTGTAGCGCTTACCCTAATAACCATTAATATACCACATAAAGTGTGATATCATGTGTAGATAAGTAAATGTCCTAGTGCATAAGGGTTAAACCAACATAATTTAGGAAATGTTCTCAAATATGACAACAATACATGGAATTAAGTTACAGTCATAACCTTCTAACAACTCAATGACTTAATTAACCTCTACTCATCCAGTCTAACATCGGTGTGACTATAAAATCCTTATCAGATATGAGAGCCCTAAGTTAAGTTGCATAGCCTAGGTTCCTAAAGTATGTGAGGTTAAATTAACCATCATAGGAATTGAGTGTTATAATAGGCCCGTTACCCCCTTTTCAGCAGGGGTGACTTTAATCAGAGTTTTTGATGTGAGATTTGTGGTTTCACCATTGATCATGTGTTTGAGATCCTCCAACCTTGTCAAATGGTCCATGTGCTCAGTCGAAGACAATGCTCGTTCCTCTAGTGCTGTGATATTTCCTAACCTTCATTTAGTCTTAGCATGTTCTCTAGCGTGACGATATGTAAGCATGAGATGTTATATATATGCTCTACGATAACTCATAAACTTAAACTGTTGTTCGTCTCTTATTCTAACCTTAGTACAAGGTTAATGTGTACCTTGGTGAACTAAGTCAAGCGATTTGCTCCAATAAGTTTAAGAAACCCTAGTGATTCCAAGAACGAGAGAGATCAAGTACATAAGAAGATCCTAGAGGGATAGAGGGGAAGTGGTGTGCTCCTCTTGATCACATCTCTAATTACAAAAGTGATAAGAATGAGTATGTATGAGGGAATGATCATCTCCAATGTCTAGCTCACGAGAAGAAACTTGAGCATCTCACAAGAGCAAGCTCCAACAAAAACATCCTCCTTTCCTTGTATCAGTATAACTTCTCCAAGGGTTTCCTTATGACCCCTAGTGAATCACTCCAAGAAGACAAGTACGAAAGAGAAGAGTATGATGATGATGAATGAAAGGATTCTCTTCTTCCTCCATATATATAAGAGGCAAGAGAGGCCGATAATACATGTGGGACAATGCTTTTACAAGCTCACTCCAAGAGTACATATGTCGACCTCCAAGGTGATGTTGCTCACAAGCAAGGCTCCAATTGCAAGGGTGCTCCATGAGGTGTGTACAGTGCTTGTCCTACAGGCCTCCAAAGACTCCAACAATCCTCTGCTATTTATTCCATTGGGTCCATTTCACTTGCTTTAACATTGTTGCAACCCAGTTGTAAACAAACGAGCTCCAAGCCTCCAAGCAGGCATCCAAGCAACCTCCTCCAGGGTGGAAAATGCTCCTCCTCCTAAGTAAGGCATTCTCCAAGCAAGTAACCATCTCCATGTGGCCATCATGTGGAACGCTGTAGGGAAGAATATCATGCAAGCACCCAACTCAGGTCAAGCAACAACTGAGCAAGCCATATCCAATGTGCAAATCCATTACGGACCATCTCCCATGTGCAAATCCATCATGGACCATCCAGGGGCTGAACATACATCATGAACCCCAAATCTCGTGAAGCAACGCCAAACACGGTGTAAACATTTTCGGAGTAACCCTGGAAGCTAATGGCTTCTAAGTTCTAACCTTTCTATTTTCAAGCTAGTGGCTGTGGTTTGTTAAATTTCAGAAAATTGAAATTCTTGGTCTAGGTTTCATTGTATTAAAGACTTAAGATGCACAGATAAATGTAATATTATAGAGTTGGTCCCTGGAAGCTAATGGCTTCTAAGTTCTAACCTTTCTATTTTCAAGCTTGTGGCTGCGGTTTGTTAAATTTCAGAAAATTGAAATTCTTGGTCTAGGTTTCATTGTGTTAAAGACTTAAAAGTTAAGATGCACAGATAAATGTAATATTATAGAATTGGTCCCTGTCAAGAAAAATAAAAGCCCACCCTTCATATGGTAGTCCAATTATGAAAGTGACATATCAATGGGTTATGGGTTCCTCTTTAATTCTATGTCTATTTTGAAGGACATTTCTTGCTACCCTTCTATGGTGTACTAAATGTCACTTGGGTGCGTATGAAACATTCAAAATTTACTACTGTTTGATGTGGCACAGACTTTTCACTACATTTACGAGGACAAGTACAACATATTTGTAGAAAAAAAATCAGAAGTGAAACCAGTGATGGGAAAGTTAGACTCTAAGTACTGTTAGTATGTCAACTGATTGAACTGCATTGTCTGTGTTAGACTCTAAGAACTGTTACTATGTTGACTGATTGAACTGCATTGTTTGTCTGGATGTTTCAACTTTTCAACTGTCTGTTTTGAATGCTGATATTGAGATTTGAAATCTCATAACCTTTATTTTTCTCTTTGCATTTAAAGCACTCAATCTTTGCTTGCCTGTATTTAGGATCCTTTTTCCATCTCTTTTCCCACATAATTACCTAACATTCTAATGAAGAATGTATGCAGGTATACTTGGGGGAAAGGTTTGTGAACAATGAGACTTTAGCAGACGTTCACTTTGTTATCGAAGGTAATAAAGAATAAGTTTGATGCTTTTTTATAATTTAGGTCTTGTTGAATCAATGAATTGGCGCATTGAGTTCAAGGGATGAGCTTGAGAAAGAGTGTAGTTTTTGATGTGGATCAACTTTCATTTTTTCAATGCAGGCAGACGATTTTATGCTCATAAAATTGCACTTCTTGCATCATCAGATGCATTTCGTGCCATGTTTGATGGTGGCTACAAGGTATGCTTTGAATAACTTATTTTTTTCCCTGTCAGTTTGGGATATTGAAGCACTTATTTGAATTGGAATTGTGCTCTTTTAGAACTTGTGTTT
Organism: Larix sibirica; assembly: GCA_004151065.3. Taxonomy (NCBI): domain Eukaryota; kingdom Viridiplantae; phylum Streptophyta; class Pinopsida; order Pinales; family Pinaceae; genus Larix; species Larix sibirica. The sequence continues at coordinate 15,142 of NWUY0300055749.1, forward strand.
TCTTAGAATGAATTTGAAATAGTTGCATTTTGTCTTCCTTGGCTGTTTTATGGTCAACATTGTCATTTTTTTGAACATCTTTTGCGATGTGTTGGTTTGAAGAATTTGCAAAATATCCAAGATCTATATGATGTTATCCATTTGCATACTACAGACATTTATTGCTTCACATAGGTTTGGGACCGGGTGGATGGTAGATTGGGCAGGGAGTTTTGGGAAGGCAAGGGAGAGGGCCCAAATTTTAGAGGATGGTACAGAGGATGGTGATGGCATAGTACGAGATATAGACCAAACCCTCCTTCTGCTGCCGAGAAAGTAAAATATAGAAAAAAGATCAATTGTTATTGTTAATGAATAATATTAAGTCTCCAATAATACAATTCAACCTCTATTGACAATTTGAAATTCAAATAGTCCAATTCATATATTCGTAAATCATACAATGGTGTAAGAACGGTGTTGTGTAGATGATCATATCCAAACCTTATTGCTCTAGAATGCAATACATTTTTTTCCTCTCAGTCAGCATTTCCCAACATAGCAAGTAAGTATTTCAAACTAACATGTACCTTGTGGTGTGTTATTATACGAATCTGCACCTAAAGGTGAACAGATTGGTGTGACAGCTGTAGGCAATTTAGCCATGTCACTTGCTAAATGCCTTTATGTTTGGGCTGGTGCTTTTCCAGCCATATGGGGTGTCCTATGATGGTTGTATGCTGTTTATTCTGCATAAAATCTGCATACAAACTTCAGAAATAAATTAGCACATAAGGATGCCATTAAAACACCATAAGATACCTGAGAACACAATAAAAATTGTAAATAAAAGTACAGAAATTGGGATAAGTGCCTTCATTTTTAGCAGTAAAGTTGGAAGTGAATGAAATAGAATGTGTATTACGTGGAAGGAATTGGAAACAAAGGCATGACAGTAGCAATACTAGCACTGATTGTACAATTTACACAAAAAAAACCTCTAAAATTGAAAGAGCTGAATGCATAGAAGAATTTGTTTGATAAATCGACCATAGATATAATATATTAGGGGCTTCCCCTGTCAATCTCTAGCATGCAGTGAAGGATGTGTTGTCAAGTTTGAAAAGGATGAAGATGATGGTCACAAAGAGCACTTGAACCTGCAAAAGAGAATCCAATCCCACACACAAGACTCCCTTACTCATCTTTTCAAAAGTACGAAAGAAAAAATTCCCCATCCATGCACCCTAGATGTGTGAGATAAGTAAAGGATCAAAGTCCAAGTCAAACCCTTGCATAGTGTACTAACTTCCTCTCTGAATGGTGTGCTCCACTTGTAAACTTAGCCATAAACCATGCATTTCATGCATGTAGAACTCAACCTTTTTAGTTCCAATTTAGATTAAGGCATGTGAACTCTCATGCATGTGAATATCCAAAGCAAGCAAACTCTCTTAATGCATGGAAATTCAAGACATGTGAGCTCCTCATGCATGCAAACATCCATTTTTATGATTTCCAATATCTAAAGGGATAATTGGTCTGAATTGGATTCACATGACATAGTACTCTTAATGTAAGTGTTACATGGTACCAGTACCAGCGCACCTGCAGAGGTGCCCCAGGGAGAGGGTGTCTTTTTTTCTGACCAGGAGGGGTGTTTAGCCANACTCCTAATCCAGGGCCCAACCTAGTTTTCTTAGTACCAACTAAGAAATATTGAGGTATCCAAACCTCAGATGAAAGACTATCTTGCAATTACATACTATTCACTATCATCAATTATGTTCACTTATCTCAATCAACTTCTACTCAACATCACCCTGCTCAACACACTTATGTCATTGTCTCAAATACAACTCAACCATCTCGTCATTGTCAATCAACTCAACTCTATCAAATCATATATTGTACACTTCAATCCTTTTTGTAGGTATCACTGTCATCAAGATCTGTCTATTGTCAACATAATCATGTCATCACATATTCATACACATCTTGTCCAGTCAACTTAGTCAGATCAATTTGATCTCTTTCAAATCAATAATATTCACAACCATGTCCACAAACTGTCATCAATCTGCCATTATCAATTCCACTTTAGCATTTTGTTGTAAGTGACATTATCATTAACCCAATTTGAAACATATAGATTTATGTTGTTGCATAACTTTGCTAATTCTGGACTGAGTATATTGCTCCTTAATTCACCCGAAATCAGAGAGAAAATAAAAAGGGGAAAGAAACTTCAATGTTGTCTCAACCTTCCATCTGCGGCTGCCTCTGTGCATCCCCGAAAATATCATACCACTTCCTCCCAAAAATTAGAGCTCACATCTATACCATCACCGCCGAATTCCATACCAAATACACTCTCACAAATTAAAGCTTTGTCTCTATTTATACTTTTCTTCTCCACAAAATATGGAAGCTGACTTGTCCTTTTATTTTTTATTTTTATCATTAGAATAATTAAATAAATCACATGAGATTTATTTAGGGCGGCCTTCCTTCAATCAAGGAGATAAACAACCATGCCATGTCATTTGCTGCCCTTTCAAAATATTTTATTTTTATCATTAAATGATCAAATAATATTTGTTTTAGGTGACCATCCAGAATTCCCGCAAGCTCTTCAAAAATGTCTGCACTTCCTTTTAGAAATGCCCGCAAGGGGCCTTATAACATGCATGCACATCCTCTTAACTATGCCTGTAGGGGTACTTATGAAAGGCCCGCGAGGGCTCATTAATTTGCAAACCTGTGATGCTCGTAAGGCTTAATAAGATGTCCACTTGGGCCTTTGGAAATGCCTACAAGGGATTCTTGAAAATGCCTGCAAGGGGCCTTTATTTATGTCCACATAGCTCCTTTCAATGTTCCCGCAAGGGCTTGCTATGATGCCCACAGGGTGCTCCATAGAATGCCTGCACTGCTCCTTAAGATATGCCCGTATGAGAAGTTTGAAATTACCACAAGCCTTCCTATGAAATGCCCGTAGCTACCTTAAGTTATGCCTGCAGGTTCCTTTTCCTTATACCCATAAGGTGTCTTACAAATGCCCTCCAAGGCACTTTCCATATGCTTGCAACTATTCCTTGAAATGCCTTCAAGGGTCTTCCTTTAGAAATTCCCGCAAGGGGCTCTAAGACATGCCCTCAAGGTGTCCATCTTTGTCATGTCATCAACTTATGTCCTCCATGTCATTGTCCTTTTCCATGTCATCATGCTTTCTTGTCATCTCACTAATTTTTTTCATGCTTGTCCATGCCTTCCAAGTCACCAATATTTGTCAAGTCATCAAGCTCATGCTTACCAAGTCCTCAAGCCATGTCATCAATGTGCTTGCCATGTCCTCAAGACATAAATGCTTTCCATGTCCTCAAGTCATGTCATCAATGTGATTGCCATGTCCTCAAGCCATAAATTCTTGCCATGTCCTCAAGTCATGTCCTTGTCCTTGTCCACTTTAATGCTCCTTTGTCATCATTATTTCCACATCATCTCTTCATCAATTCTGTCAAGCTTGTTTTCCATGTCATCAGACTTTGTCATTAATGTGTTGTCATCAATGACAACTTTGGCCATCACATAGGGATCCTTTTCCATGCCCTTGAGTGCTCCATCATATGCCCGCAAGGGCTGCTCCATCACATGCCTGCAAGGGTTCATTTGCATTCCCGCATAGGCTCTAGAATATGCCCGCAAGGGCATTCTCTACATGTCCTCATATGATCCCAGCTGGTCCTTTATAAATGCCCTTAGTTATGCCCACAAGGGGCTCTTAAATATGTCTGCATGGCCTCAATAAAATGCCTGCATATGACCTTTGTGATGCCCACAAGGGATTCTTAGGTGCCCGCATAAGATCCTATGAAATTCCCGCATGGGACCTTTCAAAATGCCCGCAGGGGCCCTTAGAAGATGCCCGCAAGGGCTACAAGAAATGTCCACAACGCCCTTATAGGATGCCCACAAGGGCTACAAGAAATGTCCGCAGTGCCCTTAGAAGATGCCCGCAAGGGCTACAGGAAATGTCTGCAGCGCCCTTAGAAGATGCCCTCAAGGTTGAAGTCTCTTGTTTCCTACCATGTCATTATAATGTCCAAAGGGCCATCACCCCATCAAGCCAACAAATCATGCCATGTCATCATGATTTCTTTCCATGTCACCAATGTTTTCCATGCTTGTCCATGCTTGCCATGTCATCAACCTTTGTCATGTCCTCAATCCTTGTCATGCTTGTTTGCCATGTCATCAACACTTTTCATGCTTGCTTGCCATATCATCAACCTTTGTCATGCTTTACAACATCATCATGTATTTGTCCTTTGCCATGTCTTTTTCATTTGTCCTTTGTCCTTTTCCATGTCTTTGACCTTTGTCA
>NWUY0300055788.1:12906-23999 GCA_004151065.3 Larix sibirica
TAATATTTAATAAAATATTATATTATAAATTAAACAAGAGGACGTGACTCCTCATATCAATGGCCAAGCCATATTTAAGGCATCCCAATTATTTATAATCACATCATCCTGCATTTTATCATTTATCAAATTTTGTGGGTTATTTCAAAAATATTGTGGGTTCCTAATTTTGTCCACTCCATTGAGCATGAAGTGTATGGTGAAATGCATCATATAAAATACTGTGGAAAATCATGTTTAATCTCCCATTGTTTACTACAAAAGGAATCTGTGGTGAAAACTGTTGATTCTAGTGAATTTTGGATGAAACTATGCATCTATGCCAAGAAAAAAATGCATTTTCTATTAAATGACCGAAAGTACATGTTTAAATGGTCCAAATCCTATTTGATCAAATCAATGGCTCATATCCTTTCAGGCTCATGAAGGTGCTTGAATTTTATCTTAATAATAATGAGCTTGAAAGAAAACCACTAAAGACATGTGTCATCACTGAAATCACTCAAGCTCTCAAAATTTGTTTTTCCAAACTACTTCTTTGTTGAGCCTAAAACCGACAAACTAACTATGGAGGGCGCATATGGTTCAATTATTTGATGTGATGGGATGGAAAGAAGTGACATGTCCCTATCGGAGTTGTACGATGATCACCATGAGAACATATCTCGAGATGGAATATTAATGGTTTATAAGCGTTCAAGATCGTGAAGGTGCTCGAACTTTATTTTAAGGAGCACGATCCTGAAAGGAAACCACTATGGATGCATGGCATCATTGCAAGGATTCAAGATCGAAAAATTTGTTTTCTTAAACCACTCCTTTGTTGATCTTGAAACCATTTACCAGCAAGAGGGTGACATGGCTACATGATGAGGTGACACATGGGATTGTATGACACCTCAAGGGATAGTTGTCCTCTCACATCAACAAAATTCCATGTTAGCATAAATTCAAAACGTAAAGAAACTAACGTCTAGAGCCAAAATATTATTTTGGTCATAATTGGAGCAGGTCATATTGGAATTTAATTAGACTTGTAGCTTATAGAAACTATTTTTGGAGGTTACAAGATTACCAATGAGGGAAATTTCTCCATTTTGCATAATTTTTACAGAAATTTGAATTTAGTGGGTTTTGAAGGTGTGTATCCCGAGGATGGACGGGGGCCCAATTGTGTCCCAAATTGTTATGGTGCAGTCGTGACCTAAGTACAGAGACAAATTCATATCCTTGAAGATAAATTCAAAAATATGTGAAGCTTGGAGATGAAAGAATGCCAAAATCCACTATTTGGGCGCCTGGAAGTGCGATTTTTGAAAACTTGGAGGCAAAAGTGGCCCCATAACTCATAACCAGAAAATTCATTGATTTCAACATTTGTTCTAATCATCAAGATGAACAACTTTGATGAGAGGAAATGTTTTTAGAAGTGCTTAGTTTGGGAGATAGCAGTTTTCATAGAACTCTAAGTTTGGAAAAAGTGCAAAAATTAAAAGTTGATGATTCCATAATTTTATAAATTTTGATGGGAGAATCAAAATTGAATAATGAAAGTACATAGGTAATCAGCATCATATGGTCTATCAGTGTCCAACATAAAACAAATTCTAGTTCTTTACTAATTTTCTTCTATAGATCTCATAAATTGATCCTTCAGAGTAATTGTAGCTACAGGAACAGTGTAAAATAGGGCAACATTGTTGATTTTGGAGATATGTAACTTTCAACTCTAAAATTAGAAATGGAAATGGGAGTAGTCATTGGAAATGTTCATAAGTAGAATAAATATGAAATAAACTTCCATAATTGAGCAATACATATATTTCCAAGAAATGAGAAGAAATGGACCTATTGCAGGTATTAGACTCAATTATAGGATAGGTTTCCATAAAAATATAGAAGAATAAAAGGGAAGAAGGGGAGATTCCATACAGACCTAAAGAATATATCCAAGGTCAATATATCAGTGTAGGAAATGCAAAAATATAAACAAATTAATATAGAGAAAAATATAAATCCATTGGAACAGTGGAGATCGTGATAAGTCTAAGAAAGGAAATGCAAAGATGCAGGGTAGACAATAAAGGTATTCAAAAATGGGTTACTCTTCATATTTATCTTATAAAATTGAATTATTTGTTGATTTTATACATAGTGGTAAGTTATATGCAAGGCACAATGGAATGAGCCAAGTATAGTTCAATTGCTTGTTAAATAGAAATGTGGATGATTGCCAAAGCTTCTTAAGCCTAAGAAAAGAGTTGTATAGTTGTATATAAACATGTTGGATGTAAACTTGAGTTTGGATGACTGTGGTTACATCCATGATGTTGTTGGAATGGTTAGGTTAAGGTGCAATGGAGGAATGAAATGCTTGGTAAAGTTGCATGCCATGGATTTATCATATTCCAAATGTGCAAAAAGGTAGTGAAAGAAGAGGCATAAGAACTCTTTGTTGTTGAAATTGAAGTGAGATGAATCACAAAATTGTAGTGTGTTGGAAATGCTACAAATAACGCATAAATAATATTGAAAAGGATTGTATATTTTGTGCAAAGGATGGATTACTTAAAGTGGTTAAGGATTCTACTGCATTGTTAAAGAATCCATATAATGCATTGATTTTATCCAGCTTATGCAATATAAATTGCAGGGAATAAATTGAAGAGAAGAGACGTGGATACCTTGGTTGATGTAATTTCTATTTGGTGCAATAATAGAAAGGCTAGGAAAGGTATGAGAAAAAAATAGTTTGAATAAAATGTCATTTTATGCCTAAAAGAAGGGTGTAAATTATAAACCTTTGGATAAAAAAAGACAACCCTATAATAAAGGTTGTTGAGCATGGGAGGAACAATGTATTGATAATAAAATGACCATTAAAAAGGCTTGGATGGTAGAGAGAATCTACTAGGATGAAGAGTGCATGTACCCCATGGATGAGATGGGTGAGACACCATAATCGATAAGTTTTGTGTATGCCAGATAGAGTTGAAGGATATGGGACAACAACTTATTTGTAAAGAATGTGAAGTGAATGATGAACTACAATTCTCTTGGGAGTNGAAGGATATGGGACAACAACTTATTTTTAAAGAATGTGAAGTGAATGATGAACTACAATTCTCTTGGGAGTGAGGCACTCCATTGGGTAAAATGTTTCTCTGAAATGGATTTGGCCAATAAATTTTCCAAGGAATGTAGAAAAGAAATTTATAATTGGATAAGGTTAAAAGGAAACTCTAGATAAGATGTCAAGTCAGGCTTGGCTAAGATTTCTCAAGATAAATGGAGCAACAAACTTTGGAAATTAGTACAATGCAAAAGTGACCAAATCCTGCAAGAATCTACAAGTATGTCAAGAATTGGTTGTAGAAGAAAAGGGTGTAGGTGGCCAAAAAGGTAAACATAAAAACAAGGGATATTTCCTCACCCTAAATCCCTATTTTGTTTCTAANTTTCTAAAATAGAATTGTATATTATTGAAGTAGCAAGTATAGCCTATGTATGAATTAAGTATTTATACTTAGGTGATAATATTTGAGCTAATGATTTGTTATGTAATTGGCAAAAAGGCCATGGAAGAGATCAATTAAACTATGGTATTCCAAGCTATGAAGAGGAATGGGGAGGAAGAAATTCGTTGACTCTTATCTCTTATATTGATTATGTTTCTCTCTGTTAAGGAAGTAGATATGTGTAGATAGTTTTATGGTGTAAGAATGCAAGTGTAACATAACAAGAAAGCATATGCACTCGTAAGCATGTTGAGAAATAATATGTGATAGAGTGCATGAAAATATGCTTGAAATGCATGTATGTGAAATTGCATATGGGATAAGAGTGATATGTTGATCTATTCCATGAGTATGAAATGATAACTAAGTATGGTTTTTGATGTGTTGTATAGCCAGGAAGGGTTGAGAACCTAGTTGAATATGTTGATGATGCAACTACTTGTGGAGATCAATATCACATTGAAAGAGAAAAAGGAAATAACTTGTTAAGGGTTTCATGGAGGGAATGGTGTGATCTCCCATGAAAACACCAACTAATCAAGTAACATATAAGGTACCTTGGATGGAAACCATACATGTATGTAAATGATCATGCCTATGATGCATGAGTGTTGAAGGGAATTGGGTAAGAACTCCTTCAGGCTTCAATCATGCTTGATATATTTATGATGACATTTGAATGCATTTATGTCATCGATACATAATTAAGATAAAGACATAAAGTATTGGGTTAAAAATCTCTTAGAATATTTTGATGCATTTAGGATTTAGTGTGTCATGATGGGAATGGTTCAGAGTTAATAACCACTGCAAATGAGTATTACAATCATGCTTGGGGAAATATATGCCATGTGAAAAACCAATGTGTGAGGCCATGTGATGTTGAAATTGGGAAGGCTATAGCGCCACACAAATGTACAAAATATCCTTGTTTGTGATCAATGTCTTGGACTGCAACCTCTTTGTCAACATGAAAGAGCACTAGAGAAGTATATTCTTGGTGTGGTGTTTGGAATAAAGAGTAGGGCACCCAGATGATCAAACAAGTAATTGTGAGGTGGATGGATGATGTGTCAAGGTGTTGTTTGAATCCTTCAACATATCATGGAAGATAATAAGAGTTAGCATTATGGCGTTTTTGAGTTAATGAAAAGATTCATTGAGGGAATAGACATAAGTAGAGAATATGAATGTGCTTGTTGGCACATGTGATGATTTCAATATGAGAATGCTTGATGTGTTGGTAATACATATATGGAGAATGGTATTTTGTTTCATTTAATACGTGGAAGTTGAAAAATGATTCAATTACTAGGATTATAATTATGAGAATATTTAATTGGTTATTATGAATGTTGCAATGAAGTGAGTATATGAATGAATACCCATTGTTGTTTTGGCTTGTTTGAAAATTCCATTAAGAAGACAGACTGCAGGTAGAGTTTTCTTGGACATTGCAGCGAGTATAAGAATATAATGAAGACTGAGTACTACCATATGCAAAGGGGAAAAAGTATGAGAAGGACCTCATAGTTAATTAAAAAAAATGAATTTATGAGGACACGTTGTAGGAAGACCATGAGCTATGCCATGCAAGAGTTAAACTACAATGTTGTGAATTAGAGTTGTTGTGAATGCAGTGAAAGAAATGCATGAAAAAGAAGTCAGATTGGATGGACTACAAGAATGCTCTATCGAAAGAACATAGTTGAGTAAAAAAATGCGTTTCTTAGATATTGCAGTAAAAGTGAGCCATAACTAAGACATGGATTGTTACTCTTTCCATTGAAAGCTAAGTATTATAGGTGCAAATCATGTTCTTATTAGGAATTTAATTGTGATGATAATGAATCCCAATGTTGTTTAATATATAAAGTATGATTTTTAATAAATGAATGTTTATGTATATGATGCGGGTGGATAGAAAATATACTTATTATGAGCACATGGTGAAAATTGAAAAATAGAAATTCTGGGAAGAAGGCCACTGCAAAGACACAAGAAACCTAAAGTTGCACTCTTCTTGTGCAAGAAATCCTTGGTGAATGATGGATCACCCGAGGGACTGTTAACTCATAGAAGGGGATGCATGAGATTGGAAGGTGAGTGAATGCAAAGAAGAGGAAACTCTAATAAATCTTCTTGGAGTGATTCAGGATATTTAGATTCATAGCATAGAGATTCCTTGGCTGGCCTGTGTTGGAGCACTGGAAGGGAATCGGGGTAACAAACCCGAGGGACTGTTAACTCAGAGAAGGGAGCCCCATTCCTTGTGTTGTGCAGGTTGATGGGGGAGGAGTGCTATGGATTGGGACAACTATAGAGGGTGTGTCAAGAAGAGCAACGAGTTGAATATCTCTTGTGGAAACCTTGTGAAAGGAAAGAAATGTGCATGCAAATAAGTATTGACAGAGAGTTCCTACCTATTTGATGAAATGTACATGTAGATGTGTTGAGCTTGGAAAGAAAAATAAGGCAGTATAGGATAAATTCTAGTGTATTTTGGATAAGATGGCCGACAAATATATCATATTACAAGACCAAGAACACTATGGAAAATATGGTTGAGAAAGAAACTTGGAAACTAAAGGAGGTTGTGCAACAATATATTTTACCTATGTTGACACATGTTAAATTATGTCATTGTATATATAGCATTAAAGATGCACTGAGGATGGTGCATAAATTAAGGGGGAAGGGAATGTAACACCCTGTTTTTTACCCTAGATTGTAATTATGTAATTATGATGGAAATGGCCAGAAACCAAACATGAATGGTCCACTGTGACCAAAATAATGTAATTATGTACATTTTGTATTGAATATAACACATGACCATTTCATACCAAGAAGGACGGAGAAAATATGGGTGGCCATCCTTCCATAAGGGGGATAATGATCATCCTAAGCCTACGATTGGAGGGGAAACGATGTCTAATTCCAAGTATGCCACTTGTCCAACTCTCCTTAAAAAGGGGGGGAAAGTGTCCAACCACATGGATTCCAAGTGGCTAGGTCTTATCAACCTTGGTGCCACTTGGCTAGTCTCAACCATGCATATAAATAGTGAGAGATAGCCCATTCTTCCATTATTACTTCATGTCAAGGACACCCATTTTGGCTTCTAAACCATTTTTTCATCATTCTTCCATGTTTGAACCATCATTGTTGTTAGATCCAAACCACCAATGGTTTTACCACCATCACCAAAATGAGGAATTGGAGCCAGACCGAGAATAGAGGATTTGGTAGTTTTAGAAAAATCTTGGTACCTTATTATGGATGGTTAGCCCCAGCTTGGGGTTGGATTTGTCAAAGAAAGATATGGCATGATAGAGACTTTGGTTGGGAGGAACGACCTTCGTTTGCAATTAGTTGGCTATATTTAAGATAAGTTCATTATGTGAATAAATGTATGGTATTTATTTATGATTGTATTAATCGCTTCCATCATATGAATTATGAAACCGAAATAATGGCAATGTAAATGCATTCTTAATTTTNTTTCTAAAATAGAATTGTATATTATTGAAGTAGCAAGTATAGCCTATGTATGAATTAAGTATTTATACTTAGGTGATAATATTTGAGCTAATGATTTGTTATGTAATTGGCAAAAAGGCCATGGAAGAGATCAATTAAACTATGGTATTCCAAGCTATGAAGAGGAATGGGGAGGAAGAAATTCGTTGACTCTTATCTCTTATATTGATTATGTTTCTCTCTGTTAAGGAAGTAGATATGTGTAGATAGTTTTATGGTGTAAGAATGCAAGTGTAACATAACAAGAAAGCATATGCACTCGTAAGCATGTTGAGAAATAATATGTGATAGAGTGCATGAAAATATGCTTGAAATGCATGTATGTGAAATTGCATATGGGATAAGAGTGATATGTTGATCTATTCCATGAGTATGAAATGATAACTAAGTATGGTTTTTGATGTGTTGTATAGCCAGGAAGGGTTGAGAACCTAGTTGAATATGTTGATGATGCAACTACTTGTGGAGATCAATATCACATTGAAAGAGAAAAAGGAAATAACTTGTTAAGGGTTTCATGGAGGGAATGGTGTGATCTCCCATGAAAACACCAACTAATCAAGTAACATATAAGGTACCTTGGATGGAAACCATACATGTATGTAAATGATCATGCCTATGATGCATGAGTGTTGAAGGGAATTGGGTAAGAACTCCTTCAGGCTTCAATCATGCTTGATATATTTATGATGACATTTGAATGCATTTATGTCATCGATACATAATTAAGATAAAGACATAAAGTATTGGGTTAAAAATCTCTTAGAATATTTTGATGCATTTAGGATTTAGTGTGTCATGATGGGAATGGTTCAGAGTTAATAACCACTGCAAATGAGTATTACAATCATGCTTGGGGAAATATATGCCATGTGAAAAACCAATGTGTGAGGCCATGTGATGTTGAAATTGGGAAGGCTATAGCGCCACACAAATGTACAAAATATCCTTGTTTGTGATCAATGTCTTGGACTGCAACCTCTTTGTCAACATGAAAGAGCACTAGAGAAGTATATTCTTGGTGTGGTGTTTGGAATAAAGAGTAGGGCACCCAGATGATCAAACAAGTAATTGTGAGGTGGATGGATGATGTGTCAAGGTGTTGTTTGAATCCTTCAACATATCATGGAAGATAATAAGAGTTAGCATTATGGCGTTTTTGAGTTAATGAAAAGATTCATTGAGGGAATAGACATAAGTAGAGAATATGAATGTGCTTGTTGGCACATGTGATGATTTCAATATGAGAATGCTTGATGTGTTGGTAATACATATATGGAGAATGGTATTTTGTTTCATTTAATACGTGGAAGTTGAAAAATGATTCAATTACTAGGATTATAATTATGAGAATATTTAATTGGTTATTATGAATGTTGCAATGAAGTGAGTATATGAATGAATACCCATTGTTGTTTTGGCTTGTTTGAAAATTCCATTAAGAAGACAGACTGCAGGTAGAGTTTTCTTGGACATTGCAGCGAGTATAAGAATATAATGAAGACTGAGTACTACCATATGCAAAGGGGAAAAAGTATGAGAAGGACCTCATAGTTAATTAAAAAAAATGAATTTATGAGGACACGTTGTAGGAAGACCATGAGCTATGCCATGCAAGAGTTAAACTACAATGTTGTGAATTAGAGTTGTTGTGAATGCAGTGAAAGAAATGCATGAAAAAGAAGTCAGATTGGATGGACTACAAGAATGCTCTATCGAAAGAACATAGTTGAGTAAAAAAATGCGTTTCTTAGATATTGCAGTAAAAGTGAGCCATAACTAAGACATGGATTGTTACTCTTTCCATTGAAAGCTAAGTATTATAGGTGCAAATCATGTTCTTATTAGGAATTTAATTGTGATGATAATGAATCCCAATGTTGTTTAATATATAAAGTATGATTTTTAATAAATGAATGTTTATGTATATGATGCGGGTGGATAGAAAATATACTTATTATGAGCACATGGTGAAAATTGAAAAATAGAAATTCTGGGAAGAAGGCCACTGCAAAGACACAAGAAACCTAAAGTTGCACTCTTCTTGTGCAAGAAATCCTTGGTGAATGATGGATCACCCGAGGGACTGTTAACTCATAGAAGGGGATGCATGAGATTGGAAGGTGAGTGAATGCAAAGAAGAGGAAACTCTAATAAATCTTCTTGGAGTGATTCAGGATATTTAGATTCATAGCATAGAGATTCCTTGGCTGGCCTGTGTTGGAGCACTGGAAGGGAATCGGGGTAACAAACCCGAGGGACTGTTAACTCAGAGAAGGGAGCCCCATTCCTTGTGTTGTGCAGGTTGATGGGGGAGGAGTGCTATGGATTGGGACAACTATAGAGGGTGTGTCAAGAAGAGCAACGAGTTGAATATCTCTTGTGGAAACCTTGTGAAAGGAAAGAAATGTGCATGCAAATAAGTATTGACAGAGAGTTCCTACCTATTTGATGAAATGTACATGTAGATGTGTTGAGCTTGGAAAGAAAAATAAGGCAGTATAGGATAAATTCTAGTGTATTTTGGATAAGATGGCCGACAAATATATCATATTACAAGACCAAGAACACTATGGAAAATATGGTTGAGAAAGAAACTTGGAAACTAAAGGAGGTTGTGCAACAATATATTTTACCTATGTTGACACATGTTAAATTATGTCATTGTATATATAGCATTAAAGATGCACTGAGGATGGTGCATAAATTAAGGGGGAAGGGAATGTAACACCCTGTTTTTTACCCTAGATTGTAATTATGTAATTATGATGGAAATGGCCAGAAACCAAACATGAATGGTCCACTGTGACCAAAATAATGTAATTATGTACATTTTGTATTGAATATAACACATGACCATTTCATACCAAGAAGGACGGAGAAAATATGGGTGGCCATCCTTCCATAAGGGGGATAATGATCATCCTAAGCCTACGATTGGAGGGGAAACGATGTCTAATTCCAAGTATGCCACTTGTCCAACTCTCCTTAAAAAGGGGGGGAAAGTGTCCAACCACATGGATTCCAAGTGGCTAGGTCTTATCAACCTTGGTGCCACTTGGCTAGTCTCAACCATGCATATAAATAGTGAGAGATAGCCCATTCTTCCATTATTACTTCATGTCAAGGACACCCATTTTGGCTTCTAAACCATTTTTTCATCATTCTTCCATGTTTGAACCATCATTGTTGTTAGATCCAAACCACCAATGGTTTTACCACCATCACCAAAATGAGGAATTGGAGCCAGACCGAGAATAGAGGATTTGGTAGTTTTAGAAAAATCTTGGTACCTTATTATGGATGGTTAGCCCCAGCTTGGGGTTGGATTTGTCAAAGAAAGATATGGCATGATAGAGACTTTGGTTGGGAGGAACGACCTTCGTTTGCAATTAGTTGGCTATATTTAAGATAAGTTCATTATGTGAATAAATGTATGGTATTTATTTATGATTGTATTAATCGCTTCCATCATATGAATTATGAAACCGAAATAATGGCAATGTAAATGCATTCTTAATTTTNGAATAAATGTATGGTATTTATTTATGATTGTATTCATCGCTGCCATCATATGAATTATGGAACCGAAATAATGGCACTGTAAATGCATTCCTATGGTAATAGTTGGTGGATATTTCATATATGTTTTATGAGTGATTATACAAATGATTATTTCTGTTGTAAATGTATAATTGAAATCATTAGAAGAAAAAAATTACATATCAGAGGCAAATTCAATTAGCATATTCAGTACCCTCGAACCCCAGAGTCACTGTGAGGTCGTCGAGTATGTGACAGTCAATTAGGGAGGTGTTACATGACATTTGATGAAATATCTACGATCTTGGTTTATGGATTATCTGTTATTATGATCCACATATATTTCTATGATGTGGTTATTATGCAGCCCTTATTGAGAATGGATCCATAAGTTTTTCTTAGTTATGTAATGAGATTCTAGTGATGATGATGATGACACCATTCATGGTGATGTGAGATGGTTATGGTAACATGTGTTTCTTGATTTCT
>NWUY0300055789.1:0-19281 GCA_004151065.3 Larix sibirica
TTTCATAGATCTGTTGTGCTTAGATTTTACAATTAGCTAAGTTGGGATCAAGGCTAGCGGGGTGGAGCTTCGGGTGGTTGTCTAGAGCATGAAGACTGTTGCTAATAAAATTAGTCCTGGAGGTAGTTCCAGTATTTTGGATGTCCTTATCATGGATCCCCAAAGGAGTTTAAGAAAAACCAAGGAAGCTTTGTTTCTCTTACATGTGGCAAGGAGTTGGGGAGAAAAAATTTCTTCCGTGGATATCGTGGGAAAAGTTAGCCTGACGAAATGTGCTAGGAGGATTGGGACTCAAACATATCCTAAAATTCTAGAAGGTGTTGAAAACAAAATCAGTTTGGAGGCTAATTCAAGGGAAGGGGATTTGGTACAAAGTGGTGGCATATAAGTATATTGAACCAGACTCGGTGGAAGGTTGGATCAGGAGAAGGGAAAAATCCATCCACGATTGTTTTTTTATATGGAAAGATGTGATTAACACGTTTCCCCTCATGGGGAAGGCATTAGCATGGAAAATTGGTGATGGGACTAAGGTTAGATTCATAGAGGCTGCTTGGATCGAGGGGAGACAATGCTGTATTCTGCTGAAGCATATGGTTCAAAGTCTTAGAACAGGTGGATTCATTTTCCTCTCTCAAATCACTAATATGGAATCCATGATCTTCTGGAACTAAAGCTAGAAGAATGGGGCTACAATGGGATTTGTTGGGGAGGATTTGCATAGGTGGAATATCTTTCTAGAAGAGTTGAAGATCGTTCATGTCAGATTGAGGGGGGAATGGGATATCCTAGTTTGGGCAACCGCTCCCACAGGCATTTACTCATTGAGATTGGGATATATTAGCCTAAGTGAGGGTGATCAAAGTGAATGACACTGGTGGTGGAGGCCCCTTTGGAATCTAAAATGTCCCCTGGAAACAAAATTGTTCATTTGATGCTTATTAAGTAACAAAGCTCTCACATGGGATATTCTTCAAAAGAAGTCGTGGCAGGGTCTTGGGAGATGTGCCCTTTGTTGTCAATCAGAGGAAACAAATAATCACATCATAATGGGTTGTTCTTATGCTCAACAAGTCTAGAAGGAAATAAAATTGCTATTGGGGATAAGGAATGCTTGGTCGGGGCATTCCATACAAGAAGGATTTAGGAACTGGTCAAAGGATTTTAGAACACGCATAGTTAGAGCATTGCTATCCATAGTGGGTCGGGGAATCACTGTTGAGGAGACTATTGACAAGTCTATGGCGTGGGGTTTCTTTGATGGAGAGGCACAAGGAACTCCTTCAATGTGTGGAGGACGTGGTATTATTTTTTTGTCTACTTCTCATTTCTTAAATTTCAAAGCCAGTTTAGGAAGGGGATCCAATAATTATGTTGAATTATTGGCATTGAAATTATTGTTATTTCTTGCTCTAGAACATGGAATCACTCACCTTCAAGTTTATCGTGACTCAAAAATTGTGATAGACTGGATCAATGGGTTCCATCAATGCAATGACTTGGCTCTTTCTATCATCACAGAGGAGGTTCAATGTACAAAATCAATTTTTATTTTTCTTCTTATAAACATGTTTTCAGGGAATGGAGCATTGAAGCCAACATTTACTCAAAGGTAGTACTATCTTTGGATCATGGTACCTAGTATATCTCTAAATTCAGGGAAGGAGAGTTGTTGGGATACTTTCATCCTCCTTTTCACGAAGCACATTGAAGGGATTTCCCCAAAGTAAAGAAATTGGTTGTTTCTCTAGTTTGTTGTCACGTTGGTATTGGGAGCTTGGTTAGTGGGGTTTATCCTTTTGGTCGATTTTTTTTTGTAATATTCTTTTTGTGACGCTTGTGTATTGTTGCTCTCTAGGGATGTGATTGCTAGTTTCTCAGTGAAAGGTAGTGCTTGGATCGGTTTTGTTCATTAATGGTTCTATTGAAGGATGGTGATCTAGGTGTGGCCATGTTAATGGTTGTGTGAGCTGGAGGATTTCTTCTATTATTTGTTTTTGTGCATGAAAGCATCATCTAATGCATGTCTTTTGATTCCTTTCGGGGCATCGCCCGCTTCTAATGAAAGGTCATGGATTTGTTTTGGGTCATGTTTTAATGACCTTTTTTAATGGTTATAAATCTGGTTGTGGTCGCTCTTGACTATGTATCTGGTCCTTTTTATATGAGCTCTGGTTGAGCCTGAAAAATGAAACTTTGTAACTTTTTTTTGGATGTAAATAAAGTTACAATTTTATTTTTTAAGGAAAAAGAACTTTGACTTTGGTTAGGCTAGATAACAAATAATATTGGCTCCGAGACTAAAAAAACAAAGAAAATGAAGATTATGTATTAGTTAAATCATATCAAAATTTACATATGGAGCATTGATTGTAATCAAAGGACCAAATAAGTCTTAGACTTGGAAAAATCACCACAATGTTTGGATTTGAATTAAAATGAAGATCTCTATACCATCATCCCATCATGTCCATATAGAACATTATCCTCTCTCTTTGGAATTGAAATGAAACCATGACCTCCAACCCATGAGGTTGATATATAACAAAAATTTCATGCCCTACATTTTGCATTATTATTGTTATCTATCCAAAATGCTTTGTTATTTTTATCATTTTTTATGTTCGTATTATATACAAATATGAACGTTATCTGAATTAATTCTCCAAATATTGCAATAATAGTACAATGGCTTCAATTAATTGCAAAAACACATTAAAAAATAAGTTAAGAGAATTTCGATAATTATAAATGTGCTACCAACGTGATTTAAAAATACAAAAGTATAGAAGACACCATTGTGGTGAAGGTGCATCAACCTCATATTCACGTGGTGAAGAGGCACTCCATAATTATCTCAACAAGGAAAGAATGTATATAGTATATCTCCCTACAAATGAAACCCTTGTCAACAAGGGTTGTGACCGCATTGAATATCCACCCTTGCGTTGGTGATAATGTTGAATTATCGTAGCCCACTGAACAATCTTATAAGAATCTCGAGCCTGTCAAACAAAGAGTGAGTTAATGCACATTGAATATGCATCCTCACTTTGGTGACAATGTTGAATTGGTCTAGCCCACTTGATTTGTAAACAATGGGCTTATAGCCTATTTGTTTCTCCAACACAAATACTTGATGAAGTTTATTTAAAAAAACTATTCGAATTTCTCTCTCTTTCAGGAACATAAACCATGCCAAATCATTTCAATAGCTCTCAAACCATAGTCACAGATCTCGTAGGTTAAAAGGGATGGACAAGGCATATTGTTTGACTATTACTTTAAACTAATTTCAATAGAAAACAAATTTCTAAGTGTGCACTAAGGAAACTTGCTTGCTACAGCCATGGAAAACCATTTATTGGGGCATTTAGACATTCAATACCATATCCACAACTCACAACCAATGATAAAACTCAGTACAAAATAATCACACAACATAAAGTAGTAAAACTCAACACAAAAGAATCACACTTGAGCAACAAATTTTATCGTGGAAACCCAATTGGGAAAACTGATATTCAAAGGATTCATCCCAACTCTTTATTAATTGGCAATGTGCCGGTTACAAGCTCTTTGGTTCATCTTCAGATGGAAATTTCGACGACATTTCCTTCACTCTCCGCCAAAGAATCCCCTTCTCTTTGTGGAGAAATGGTATATAGATGGATGGTTGGCCTAAGGGATATATGGAAGGTCACGCATCCCCAGCCCTTTAGCTTCCAAACCCTTTTGTTTCCCCTTTTCCCGTGCCATTTTACTTTTATTTTATTTCCCCCCTTTTTATCATTTATCTATCATATATTTTACATTCACATGAATTACACTAAAGAATGAATGGAATAAACATTTCTTTCTCACATTAACATTATTGATGAAGTGATTTTTTGATGTAGGGCAGATTATTCCAACAGTGAAATGGGGCCCTTCACACATCCGCTATGTCCTCCGCCTCATCCTTAACCATAAGCAGACTATTGCCAACCTTAGTGAGTTAAAACTGAATCCTTTGTCATTTGGATCCAAATTCGGAGCACCATCCAATAATATTCTTTTAAAGACCACGGGAATCTGTAAATGGTTGGGGATTAGCTGGGAAAATTCAGGGTTGAAATTCAAATGGCTTCCACTATAACCCAAGATTATACCCAATAGCCCATAGGTCAAATATACAAATAACTAGTGACTTACCAAGGGATAAAATTTCCCAAGGTGCACTCGTGGAGACCTCTATCTAAGGGAGTGTCTATGCTTATAGCCTTACCACAATGGGTTAATGTCTCATTGGGGATTTGACAAACCACTCAACAATCTTGTAAAAATATTAAGCCTACCGGATAAGGAGTGAGTTCATGTGTGTTGAAGGTTTATCCTCGCTTTGGTGATAATGTCAAATTGGTCTAGCCGATCCAACAATCTTATTAGAATATTAAACCTACAAAACAAGTAGAGAATTAGTAAGTGGAAATAATAACGACCATAAAACAAAATAGAATATTACATGATATACTTGTTTTTTTTTTATTATAATCTTTTACACACAAAACAAAAGAATAAAGGGAAAGAAGGTTGCATTGAAGGTATCCAATGAACTCCTTTGGTAAAAAAACCCAACCATGGGTTGATATTCTCCTAAAATAGGTTATAAGGATTTATGTGAAGAGCACCCAATGGAGGTTAACTATTGGTGGTGGAGGTCCTTATGGGAACTCAATTTTCCATTAAATCCCATGTTTTATGTGGCTTGCTCTAAATAGTAGTATACTAAACTGGGACTTGTGCCAGAGAAGACGCATCCAAGGGCCAAGCAAGTGTCCACTCTACAAGATGGAAGAGGAAAATTATTAACTTTTATTTAATGATGTGTGACTGCACTAAACTTGCCTGGAAATAAGGAGGTACTCTTTCTGGAATCCATGCAGTATGGGCAGTTGTTTCCATAAAAGAGAGTCTAAAAAATTGGATAAGTAACAAGGTATATGACAATCTGAAAACTCTTCCACTAATTGTAAGCTGGGGCATTTGGTTAGTGAGGAACACAACATTGTTTGAATGGAAATTAGTATTAACACTGCAATGTGCTACTCAAGGAATGAGTATCATTTGGAGCTTTCCTCAAACTTTTTTTGAAACCCCCCTAGAAATGTGACTTGAAATTATTGATAAATTTAAGTGTTGGGATTTTTTTGAAGATGCTTCTTAGAAATATTCTTGGGTTGATGGAGGAGGAGGCATTATATACTTAAAGGATTCTCGTTACATCAATTTTAAAGCAACTTTTGGCAGAGGTTCAAATAATATTGTTGAGTTCACGACCCTTAAATTAACACTTATGCTGGTTGTAGAGAACGAAGATTTGAATCTTCAAATTTTTGGAGATTCACTTATGGTGATTAATTGGATGTTGGGTGTGTGTGTATTAGAGAACTTCACTTTAAGGGATATATATCTATATATGATGATATTCAATGTATGAAAGAGGTTTTCATAACACTCTTTATGTCATGTATACAAGGAGAGGAATGCTGAAGTGGATAAACCATCAAAAGTGGGTTTACAACTAGAACCTGGGTAACGGATCATTGAAGAAACGGTGGACAATATCTCCATTGTTTATGCTCATGTCCCCTTTTTTTAGGCAGCCCTTTCCACACCACCAAACCACTATATAAATTTTGGAGGATCATTGTTGTGCATCTACAGGGTTATAGCTTCGGATTTTGAAAGAATGTAAGAATTTTAAAAAGCTTTTTGATGGAAAGTCTATATTAAATGTATGACATATCTTGTAAACATAAATGAATAGAGGCCATTGGTGGCATAGTTTTTTTTTGAGACAAAAGAAGATAAACATGGACTTTTTTTATAAAAATATATTTGATATGCTATTGAACATTTGAGAAATGTACCTCTGTTTATCATAAATAAAATTACAATTTTTTTTCTAAAAAATAAATAAATATGTTTTCTAATATCTTACAACAAATAATAGGATACATTGATACACTGTATACTGCATTTTATAGTCCATTATATAATATATTAATAACTATGTCATATCATTTAGTTTTAAGAGTTAGTTTAATTTGTTATTAGCCATATAGATAATATTTAGTTTATTATTTAATGCCAATTAAACCTTTTTTTCAATGGAAAAAAGACGTACTACTGGTATTCATTAATACGAATCAAATAGTACAAATAGCATAAGTCTTGACCAGACTTAAGTTCAAAAAAGATTCCAGATGTTCTCTTACTAATCCCAAAAAAACTATGTTGGTTCTCCCAAAATTATAAAAAAAATACAGCCCATAAGAAAAATATGATCATATCATACTAGTATTGTTCAAACAGATTGACCCTACCCATTTCACAAACTTGATCTTCCATGTATTCTGTCTAGTAGACAATACCCTCATCGCCTCCATGCGCTTCCTTTGAGAGAGAATCAACAGTTTGGTTGAATTGCCAGTAGATGTGTTCAAATGTAATGTCTTTGAAAAGTTGAATTTTGTCACGCACTCTGCGACACCATTGATGTAATGAAATGATATTTAGACCTAACTCTAATGATTATCCCTCCACTAAGGTTATATTCTCACGAGTATGAATATATTGTTGTAAATAACACTAATTAAGATTATTATAGGATCAATATTAACTTATCCTAACTCTAATGGATATCCCTCCACTAAGGTTATATTCTCACGAGTATGAATATATTGTTGTAATAAAAAATATTTAAGATTATTATAGGATCAATATTAACTTATTCATTTAAATGTATTTTATTTCAAAATTTAAATTTATTTATTCACTTGGACTCTCAAAAACTAATATAATGATTATTTATACAGTGTACTATAGATTGTCAAAACCACTCACATAAAGTTTTTTAATAATGATCAATCAAATAGCATAACGTAAAGTTACTTGACCAATGTTACATTCGCGGTAGGGTGCGAGAAAAAGATAAATCTGCTTGGAGGTTGGGGACCATGGATGCCCACCATGTTATTTTTTATGAATCCTCTACTCCTCATTACTTCCTTGAAGAAGCATCACTCACTTTATTGTAGTTGACTAGTAATTTGATAATCGTTTCAAAGCTTAGATTGGGCATTATCGAATGTGTTCATCATCTTGGCTGTTTTTTATCACTATATACCAATTTGCTTTCACTGGAGTCAGGTGGGCATTATCGATTGTGTTCATCATCTTGGCTGTTTTTTATCACTATATACCAATTTGCTTTCACTGGAGTCAGGCGGGAATTATCGATTGTGTTCATCATCTTGGCTGTTTTTTATCACTATATACCAATTTGCTTTCACTGGAGTCAAGCGAGTACAAGCTAAATGGAGAAAACAACAAGGTGGGACATGTTGAGAAGAGAGCTAAGAGAGGCCATGGAAATGAATTAGAAGACAATGGAAGGTAATGGCCTTTGATGAAATGCTTAAATCCTTTAGTTTCAAGTAGACAATAGCGTCGACTTCCCAATAAAACCTAAATATAAATAAATATAATCTCCTAAATATATATAAACTTCATCTCCATTAATATGTATTTAGGGAATTAATACCAAGCAACTTATTGGCCGATGAACCCCTATGCTAGTCTATAATTTAAGTACCTTATGTCATTGCAATGAGTCGTTGATCTCTGAACCAATCTCAAGAGACTATGTAAGGTATCTACAGTGGGT
This sequence comes from Larix sibirica, assembly GCA_004151065.3. Lineage (NCBI taxonomy): Eukaryota > Viridiplantae > Streptophyta > Pinopsida > Pinales > Pinaceae > Larix > Larix sibirica. Next base: position 7,712 of record NWUY0300055789.1, read on the forward strand.
TCAAGAGTAGGAGAAAAGATTCCCCAAATTTGGTGGACTTTTAGTATTTACCATAAAATATGTAGAGACATAAAAGGACTCAAGTGCATTGATTCCCCAAATTTGGTGGACTTTGGGCACTTACCATAAAATATGCAAAGACATAAAAGGTATCAAGTGCATTGATGTCTACTATAGTTGCTGAGGAGCATTCATAACCTGAAATAAGTCATTGTCGTCTCAGACTTTGACATTCAACATATCGACATTTATAAACTTAAAGAAGTTATTGTTGTATAAAAATTTGACATTCATTTTATTTCTATATATTGTTGTAAATAAAACAAAATTATTTCCAAACCAATTTACATATCATGAAAGGAATTGCAATGGCATTGCTTCAAAGTTCAAAATCACATGTTAGAATAATAATGCTATTAAGCATGATAACAAACACACCAAATTACCATAACAACCTTCAAATTCTTTGTCAATCTCTATCTTTGTTCAAGTCAAAATAACCCGATGACACGTGAACCATGGATGAGCTTGGCCTTGTATCGTCCTTGGTTTGAATCCATGGAAGCTCAACAACTACACAAATACAAGGGTGAGCATGACAAAGGTCCTGTCATCCTCGTCGATCCACTATCAACCAGATGATTCCATTGTGCCAATAGATTTAGAAGACACGACCGCTGTTGCTGGAACTTACACCTTCTCGACAAATGATTTCATTGCTTGTGGAGATCCGATGATAACTACTGCATCAACTAAGACAAACTCAAAAAACATATAGCAAATGACACTCTATTATTGGTTTTATAGACGAAAGACCAGTCCATTAAAAAAATGCTTTACGACGTAAATATAAACGTGGTGCACAATTTTGATGAGTTGATTTTTACTTCAAACTACATAATAAATTATGATGCATTGTTATGTCCCTGACATATAGTTTTTCGTCGGGGACAATAGTTGACATGCGAGGAGGGTGTGACGACGTTTGAAAAAGTCGTTGTCAAAGTTGGATTTTTAAATATTTTTCGTTATTTTTTAAAAGGTGTTTTTTCTCGTTTCTTATTGGTGCGTTTTGTGGTGACGTTGCCTTGGGTGTGTGCCCCAGGCCTCAATAGCGTTGTTTCATCACCTCTTGTAAATGTGGTTGGTGCATAGTAAATGACCAGTCCTTCGTTTGTCATTTCGAACTGGGCTCGTTTAACGTGGTCTTGTTATTCTGGTATGGCAGATCCGTTTGGGGGTTATGGTGAAGGACAAGATCTTGCATTTCACAGAGCCATCGTAGATGGGGTAGTTGGGTCTGCTTTGACAGGTTCATGTTGTTGGTTTTGTTCTTCTGGTCTGTGTGCTCGGGTGGGTTTTTGACTGGTATGGGATTTAATGCACGTGTTTTTCACTGGTATGGGGGATCTGCCCAGGCTTCCTCTTTCTGCAGCTACTGTAGGTATCGAGGGCCGGGATTTTGCGTTGGCCGATCTCCTTCTTCGAAGGCATTCGCATTCGAATGTGGCAGGCGACTTGCAAGGGTGTACATTTAATTGTCCTATGCTCTTTTCATGTCTCAGTTTTTCCCAGTTTCGAAAGGGTTTCAATTATTTCAAGATGGTCTGTAAGCATACTAAAGCAGGTATGGTTGCAAAACTCTTTGCTTTGTGCATCTTGTGTGGCCCTTCCTATGTTTTAGAGATGTAGGGTTATTTCCTATTGTGGGGTGGAGTTATCATTCTGTTGCTTCTCTGCGTGGTTGTTGTTTATTTTATTTGGTGTGTCCGCTACTGGTTTGCTGTGGTCTCGACTGTCTGTGAGGGTGGTCTAAAAAACCGTGAGTTTCCTTGTGTTTATGGATCTTGCTCTGTTCATCGACATCCCTTTGTGAATGTTTCCATTCGGGCATGCTTTTCTCTTAGTTTCTTATGTGCCTGTGCGCGTTTATTGTTGTGGAAAGAGTTTTGTCATGTGTTACTATCGGAGGTCATTGTTCCAGTGTACCAGGTAAATTGTGTTCTCTTTTGATGGGGCTTCCTGTCATCTTCTGGGATAGGGTTTAAGTGACCGAGCCATTGGTATTCCCTGTGTGTAGCCGCTCAACTTTATTTGTTTGTTTTGGTGTTTCTTTTTTCCCGTAGCCTATTCGTATTCTAAGAGCCAAATTTCTTTTTTTCGTTTCCAGGTTCCTGTTTGGTGCTCTCTATGGGTGCTTTGATTTTATGGCCGATGATGTTTTCTATTGATGAGGAAATTCACCCACATCCTAGCCACGATGCTTCCTGTGCCAACCTGCCAGGTGAGTAGCTCTCTCTTCTTGCTGCTTTTGCTGCTTGCTACTAAAAAAATACAAAAAACTTGCTTCACTGATATTGTTTACGCTCTGCTAGTAGTTGTAAATGTTGTTTACCCTGTGCATGGAGTAATCTTTTGTTCACCCTGTGTTGATGGTTGTGGTGGGTCTACAGCTTCCGCTTTTGTTTTGGTTTGTTTCATGGTACTTTACTCATTTGCTAGAGGTGTCCTGCTTGTCAGGTTGAAATGACATGTTTTTTTTATTGCTCGACATTGAAGAGGTTTTTTTTTTGCCGTGGTTCAATGTAGAATGGATGCATTCCATAGTTTCCATTGTTCAATTGATTGTTCTTGTGCGCTTCCAAATAGAGATCAATTGTGTGTTTTGGTTGTTCGACATTGAAGAGGTTTTTTTTTCCTTGCCTTGGTTCAATGTAGAATGGATGCATTCGTCTATCTCCATTGAAATGCGAGAATTAAGGATCCTAAACATTTTACAATTTTTCTGCCGGTTTGTTTGTTATAATACAAATTTGTATCGGTTAATACTACTGATTTTACCAAGATCCTAACCGGTGCTTAAACCCTGCCATCAATTTTGTTCACTTTGCATGTGATTAGAGTTTTGTTTTGCGGTCTCCCTTATTTTAATTTTACGGTCCTTGGCCCATAGGGTTTCGAGAATTAAGGATCCTAGACATTTTAGGATTTTGCCACCGGTTGTTTGTTACAATACAAATTTGCGTCGGTTAAAACCACTGATTTTACCAAGATCCTGACTAGTGCTTCCTACCATGAATTTTGTTGACTTCACATGCGATTGGGATTTTGTTTTGCGGCCTCCCTAATTTTAATTTTATGGTCCTTGGCCCATAGGGTTTTAATCTTCATTTTGATCTTTGCAAGAATTGTGTTTACATAGCTTTTAGTTGTGAGCATCTTAGCAATATTTCTGAGGAAGATGGGAAGGAACTCAGTGCTATTTTTCAATTATTAAATTTAATAATAATTAAACTATCCTATCAGAACTATTTCATCTCTCTTGAAACCACTAATCGATTCCCTTAAAGAGCTCCACCTCTTGCTATGGGGTCCCTGCAAATTCGACTATCCTAGGAAATTATATTTATTGATTGTGGTGATTTCCACATTTATGGTTGAAATAAAATAGCCTTCTATTTCCTTGGCATCGAACATGCCTTTTGATTATAAGTGAATCAAAATCATTGCATGTTCCTGCTAGAGCATACAAGTTGTTCCTTGTGATGGTCCTATGGATGAGAAACACTGGTCTTGGATTTTGTTCCCCTTCCCAAAGATTCTTCTATTCTGGTTTCAATTTTATTGCGTTTATATATGTTTTTTTGTACTCAAATCATCTTTACAAAAACACTAATCAGGTTCATGAGAATCCTCTGTTCTGAATGTCTCTCTGCACATTGAAAAATGCTAAGCCTATATCAAATTGTGAGAATATTTGCTTCATTGAATGTAATAACTAATAAAGTGATAGTTTATGTTAAAATAGCATTTGATTTAGGAAATCAACTCAAGCCATATTAGAATGTCTTCTACGCAAGTGCATGGGTCTTTCTTTTTCCATGCTGAGGTCTCCAATGGCAATGCAAGTTTCTTCCCATTTCATGTGTGTTGTTTTGCAATTGCAATGTATGGTTGAAAAAAATAGTTGAGTAGTGTTCTTTAACAATATTTTAAGCAATAAAAAAACAAAACAGAAAATCATGGGTTGTGGAGCTATGGCAAGGTGTTTTTTTTATATTTGCATAATGGTTGCAAAACAACCTGCTTGCAATAAAACACTTGCAGGCTCAAATTTTCTACAAACATTGCTTGATGTCATGGAGAATAGAACACCATCATATTTTCAGTTGCAAGTTTTAGATAGAGAAGCTTGTGTTAATAAACATGGTAAAGGTGTTGTTTTGCTTTTTCATTGCTTTGTTTTTTTCTTTCATTCTCATTCTATTTGGTTTGCAAATACAATCGATTTTTTCCATGTCTATTGGAAGAGACAATTATGGTTTTCAAAATATGCGGCCCGTGCCCATAGGAACCTCGAATTTGAATTGTCCCATGTCTTTATCAAATTACACAGCATTGTCGCTATTGCTTGTAGTAATCACTAAAGTAATGGTTCATATGAAGACAACCTTCTTATTCCTTGACATGGAACATGCGTTTAGGTTATAGCTTAAGTAAAATGATTGCATATTTCTGCCAGCATTGTGAAATTATTGCTTCCCATGTGCTTGTAGATGGAAAACAATAGTATTGGATTTTTTTCAAAAGTTTTTTTATAGCAGATTTTCGAAGACTATTTTCAATCTCATTGGATTTATATCTATTTTTTCTCGGTCCATTGCTCTTGAAAAGGACAATATCCACCTTGAGAAGGTTGTCCTAGTGCTATTGTCTCCTTGCATGTTGATAAATGTTAAGTATCTGTCAAATTGTGCAAAAAAAGAAAATGTCCACGTTGAATGTAGTTCTTATTAATGTCATAATTAACATGGAAATGACATTCTCTTTTGAGTGTGGTCAAAAGCTACAATAGAATGTCTACCTAGCAAATGCATGTTCATGGGATTTTTCCTATCGATGCCTCTTATAACAATGCAAGTTTTTTTTTCCTTTCCTTTGCATATGCTTTGCTCTTGAATTGCTCCGTGTGTTCATAAAATAGTAGCTAGGATTAAAGCTATGAGGGGGGGAAAATAATAAAAAGAAAAAAAAAAGGATATAAACTTGTCCTATGGAGCTATGGTAGATTGTTGTGGCCTTTGTGTGGTGCTAAACAAAAATATTCCTTGCAGTAGACCATTGCCAAATCCATATTTCTAAGAACATTCTTTGTCACCATATAAAACAAAGCACATTCACATTCTAGTTACAATTGTTAGATAAAAGAAGACTATGTTGCAATTTGTTCTAGAATCCATCTTTTGTGATTAGGATCTTTGTACTTGCTTGTTTTTGTCTTCCTTTGCGAATAATTTGTCATGAATCTCGTGCTTTGACATGGCATAATTGTTGCTTCGGTTTTTGTTTACTTTCCCTTTTTATTTTTCTTTTTGTTTTCCTTTTCTTGTAGGTGTTGCTTTTGCACTTCTCTATGTAGCAGTAAAGCCCGTTTCAATGGACTTGTGCAACAAAAAAACATTGATTATTCCAATAAGACATGAAGTTGTTGATGCAATTGATGTGGCATTGTCAAGAAACCACTTGTTTCGTTCGAAATATTTCCATTTTGAAAATGGAGATTGCCTCTTTGATGCTTTTTCTGTATTGTTGCATTTTTTATACACATCAACAAAAATAAGAGAATCAATTATAAACCACTTCTGTATTGGTCTTGCACAAGGGGATCCTTCTGTAGTTGCATCATCGATGTTGGAACTTGCACCTGAATACTTGTCAGAGTTACATGGATTGGAAGATAGTAATATCTATCTTTGACGTATGTCCCATTTGCTTCACAACCAGATGAACAAAATGTTTACGACTTGTGGGGTGATATCTTATGTATAAAGTGATTTGCAAATTGGTTTAAGGTGCCTATTACTGTTTTGTCTTTGTCAACAACAAAAAATACCTTCATTTTAACTCTTCCCATTCTGCCTATTGCTACAACAGTTTTTTCCATGATCATATACCATCTGCTGGCCACTTTGAGCCATTGCTTTGTTGTAAATCAAATCCTTCTTGGAATTTTTGTATCCAACAATTTTCAAATGGCATTGTGAAAAGCTCTTGTCACAACAATTTTCCTAAAACACATGCTATAAAAAATATGCTTGTGTAAAATGGATTCACTATTTTCTGCTCCATTGAAGGACATTGTTGTGACTCTTTATTTGAATCAATTTCAAAATTGACAAAGACGTTTAACATTGCAGGTCTTAGAAAGACAATTGCACAAAATTTCTTTAATTGCATCCAATCCAATGACAAAAGAGCACAACACTGTTTTTCTACATATTTGCATGAAGGTATAATACAAGACACATGTCTTGTTTCCAACCGGGAAACTTTTATTGTCAATTTTGCAGAGTCTTTTAGTATTGGCAACACAGAAGTTGGTCAATTTTCAATCCAATGGTTGTGCGAGTTACTTGACATCAACATTTTCCTTTGGAGCACACATCTTTGCAAAATTCAACAACAATACTACTCAACAAAAACTACCACAAAAACAATATTCCGTTTGCACCATGAAATGCATACATGTCATTCGCATTATCATCCATTGTTTCGAACAAGTCTTCAAATAACACCATCTCTCTTTGAAAACTCCACACTGGATAGATTTTACAATGACGTGACTAAGAAAAACAGTAGTAATATGCATCGATCGACTAAAATGAAAACCGGTGTCAACAACAATTGCATTGGTCCACCCAAATAACATATACAGGAAATGCTTCCCAACAAACAAACATCCTTTTCAAGGAAAGAAAAACGTAGTCTGAAAAGAAACCTTCGATGTTTGGATGTACAAACATCGACTATACATGAAAAATGCCTTGACACATACAATAACACATAGAATAAAACTTTGAACAAGCCATTCAAAAACTTACGTTCAACAAGCATTCTATGCGCCTTGCAGCAATGGAAGCTTCTAAAAAACAAAAAGCTAAGCAAGCAATAAAAAAATACTTGAAAGCCGTTCAAGATACACCCATCTATGCATGTTGTATTTGTGAGCGCTTCCATTTCAAAAAAGACACGACGTATCAATGAAACACCTTCTTTGCATTGCAATCCTTGGAATGAAATGATATGCCGCCTTCTTTTGCATTGAGCATGTACATATGTAATTATTGTAAAAAAATGTCTACAATTCTGAGATACCGGTTTTTGCAATGCCTTTAAATATTCGTTGAAACCCCTCCTTGCCTGCTGTAAATATTTTGACATCTTTGGAGGAGTGACTTGTGTCGCCAAGAATTGATTTTGATCAAATCCGACAAATAGGCTACAAGCGAGCTCAATTAGGGTTGACTGTAACAGTCATCAATGTACCTGCATCTTTGTTAAAAATCCAAACAACATTGCCTAGAAGTCTTAATGATGACATGACAATTGCAGTAATGCTAAAGCAAAAATTGGAATACAAAAATGATTACATTTCTGGAAATGCTTGTCCAAATATTGTCATGCTCGCATTGGAAACTCTTTGTGCCACAAAACTTTACAGATTAGAACATCTTAGTATCATTGAAGACTGGGAAGCAAAATTCAATGAAATGGATAGCAAACAACATATTGAAACTTCAACTACAAATTTAATCAATGAAGATGAAATCTTTTCAGTTTTCGAGGACATTGATGAAAACCTTAATGCAACAGAAATGGAGCCAGTAACTGAAACATTTGGTGCATGGGTATGGAGGAACTCATATGATAAATGATTTTTCCAATAAGCTTATTGAAATAGCACCTTCCGAAAANGAATATTGTCATGGTTGCATTGAAAACTCTTTGTACCACAGAGCTTTACAAATTAGAACATGTTTAAAGTATCATTGAAGATTGGGAAGCAAAATTCAATGAATTGGCTAGAAGAAAACGCATTAAAACTTCAACTGCAAATTCAACCAATGAAGATGAAATCTTTTCACTTTTCAAGGACATTGATGAAAACATTAATGAAATAGAAACGGAACCAGTAACTAAAACATTAGTCCATGGGTATGGAGAAACTCATCTAATTGATGATTTGGCTAATAAGCTCACAGAGATAGCACCTTCCGAGAACTATCTCCCTTTAGGCATCTTCCAAGAGGTTTTACGAAGAGCGCAATTTCCCCATGCTTTTCTATGGATCTAGATCACCCCAAGACATCTATGATCGATATCGATACCAAAAAATAGTCTAGTGGGAGATCCACAATTAAAGCATGGAATTTGAAGCACACCCTATAAATTTGTTCTTCAAAACAATCAAAGTATTGATCGGTCAGATTTCTAGTACTGCATGGGTATCTATTCGTATAGGGGAATTGAAGGGGGAAAAATTGAAAGAAAAAGATGTCAAATCAAAACCTAATCTTGGAAATATTGTGAAATCTCCATTTGCGTATCGAACACTTAGCTATTCCAACATCTCCTGACTACTTTGACAGCATGAAAAAATATCTTTTTTCAATGATCCGGCAACTAGGTCCACCAACTTTCTTTGTTAGTTTTACAACAACTAAGCATCTTTGGGAGACTTTGTGCAATGCTTTGAAACACCTAGAGAACAAAGACGTTCACCAATCACCTGAATTGTTCTCAAATTATGACATTGACATGTTGATAAGAAAACACCCAGTCGTTTGCAGTCGCTACTATAGGCAAAAAATGACCTCGCTTAGATCTTTGCTCCTAAAAAATAATTTCCTTTTTGGAAAGGTCAATGATTTTTTTTTCACAACCGAGTTCCAATAAAGGGGCAACGAGCATGAACATGGTCTTATTTGGATTCAAGATGCACCAGTCTATGGAAATCACAGTAATCATGAAATAACATCTTTTGTTAATCGTTATATTTCAACGGAGTCAACTTTTCTGTATGAATACTTCATAAAAATTCAAACACATAGACACACAAGAACTTGTAAAAAACATCGCAACTCTAAATGCATATTTCGAGTTCCAATGTTTCCCATCGATACCACAATTGTTTTAGAACCCATAGAACATGCTTTCGACAATTTAGATGAGAAAACAAAGCTCCTTTCCTTCCTTCTTGAATCTAAACAATACCTGAAAAGCATGTCCTTTGACTGTTTTCTTGGAGAGTTGAACTTGATCAAAGACAATTACATTATTCTATTGAGATGTTCAATCAACCAAACCACATTGCTTTTAAAGAGAGACCTTTCAGATATTTGGATAAATCCATTCGGAAGAGGAATTCCTGAATTGTGGGGGGGAAATAGTGTTGCTCAGTTAATTTTGGATGCATATGCTACTGCAACATACATTAGCTCATACATAACAAAACTGGACAAGCCAATGACAATGGCTCTAAAAAAAATAAAGGAAGAGTATGTTTCCAATAATTCTGGCTATTTTGAAACAATAAGAAAACATGGGAACACGCTTTTGAACATACAACAAATGTCCATTAGGCAAGTGGTCCACATTGTTCTTTCTTTGCCTCTTCGCTCATCCTCTAGAAGGACAATTTTCATCAATACTGCCCCAGATGATAAAAGGACAGTTGTTTAAAAAAATCATCTTTGTTGCAAAATGAGCCAGATGATTATGAAAACATTATTGCACCATCTATAATAGATAAATACATTGACCTCCCACAAGAACTTGAAAAATGTCACTTTAGCTGAATACGCATCTTGCGATTGACTTGTTAATGAAAAAACAATCAAAAGAAGTAGGCCATGTATCATTCGCTATGTTCTATACAATCGAGGAAAAGATCCTGGAAAATTTGCAAGTGAGAGGCTTTTGCTTTTCGTCCCTTTCAGAGACATCTATAACTTGTTGGAACATCCCATGGAAACATGGACAACAACCTATGAAAGGCACAAAACATAAATATATGATATTGAACGACGTTTCTACCCAAAATCTGCTACAAAATGGGGCGACCTTGACATTGCAAAATAATATGTAGAAACACATCTTGAAATGGCATCTGAACGACAGCAATAGAAAAACCAATCACCAACCCAAACGCTCTTGAAAGATATGATATCCATGATGGCCTTCTACAAAAAAGAGTTACGCACATGACAAAAGAGTTCAACGTATTGAATTTAATTGACAAACCATTCGTTCATCTAGATGAATACATATCTACTATGAGAACTCTAAATGACAAGAAACAATCTTTAGTGAAAGAAATTATTATGAAAAAAAAATCCTTTAAGTCCAGTCCATTTGTTCCTTACAAGAAGCGATGGAACAAGGAAAACACATACTGCAAAGGCTCTTTTTAATGCTCTTGTTTTTTTCTATGACAAGGAACTTGGCAGTGATCCATTGAAAAGAAAAGGTCTTGTTGCTGTATTGAGAGGGAAAGCAACACACCAAGTTCATGGTATCACGATACACTCTGCTTTCAAGCTTCCTTTGAATTCGACACATCTGCTCCCTTTAATCTCAAACACACTAGTCTCTTAACCAAAGAATTCGAACTAATTAGAGTGCTTTTGCTTGACAAAGCTTTTTAATAGGTTCCAAGATGCTTTATAACATAGACAAACGACTATGTGAAATCATGCACACTCCCACAAAACCATTTGCAAATATTGATGTCATTTTTTGTGGTGATCTCTTCCAAGTAGAACATGTGCATGACTCATGGATCTTTGAATTTCCAAGTTTCCAACAACAAAATTTCCCCTATAGCTCTTGGCCCGACTCTATAAAATATTTTGAACTAAAAAACGTTGTCAGACAAACTAACGAACAATTCATTTCGATTTTGAATAGGGTAAGAACGGGCAACTAAACATTTGATGATGTGTAGTTTTTGAATCAACATTGTCATAGAAAACCACCAATTGACCCATCGTTCCCCTATCTTTANAATGCTCTTGTCTTTTTCTATGACAAGGAACTTGGCAGTGATCCATTGAAAAGAAAAGGTCTTGTTGCTATATTGAGAGGGAAAGCAACACACCAAGTTCATGGTATAACGATACACTCTACTTTCAAGCTTCCTTTGAATTCGACACATCTGCTCCCTTTAATCTCAAACACACTAGTCTCTTAACCAAATACTTTGAACTAATTAGAGTGCTTTTGCTTGACAAAGCTTTTTAATAGGTTCCAAGATGCTTTATAACATAGACAAACGACTACGTGAAATCATGTACACTCCCACAAAACCATTTGCAAATATTGATGTCATTTTTTGTGGCGATCTCTTCCAAGTAGAACTTGTGCATGACTCATGGATCTTTGAATTTCCAAGTTTCTAACAACAAAATTTCCCCTATAGCTTTTGGCCCAACTCTATAAAATATTTTGAACTAAAAAATGTTGTCAGACAAACTAACGAACAATTTATTTCGATTTTGAATAGGGTAAGAACGGGCAACCAAACATTTGACGATGTGTAGTTTTTGAATCAACATTGTCATAGAAAACCACCAATTGACCCATCGTTCCCCTATCTTTATTACCGCAACAAAGATGTTGATGAACACAACTCAAAAATTCTTTCCATTGTTGAAACCGAGTCATTTACTTTTGTGGCACATGACACTAAAATAGATCAATTTGAAAACATTTTTGATGCACAAAAAAAA
>NWUY0300055803.1:6768-24185 GCA_004151065.3 Larix sibirica
ACAAATTTGTGGAAAATTTTGGAATTTTGATCCCTTTCTTTGATCCATAATGCACGACTTTTCAGTCTCCATGATTCCTCTTGGAACTGAAGATACTTCAATTTCCTCTCTTCAAGCACTAATAAGGAAGCCTATTCCCTGGGGCTAAGCTTCCCAATAACAAATTTTTCAATCAAAGCTCCCATATCCCGTTCAATATTGACTAAATCCAAATCCATATCTTTTTTTTTAACTTTTACCAATTCTCCGTGGAAAAATTTAGACTTCTCAGCTTAGAGACCAATTTATCCATCTCAGAAAGTTCTGATGATACATCCATATTTGACCAAAGCCCCCCCACCTCATTCCGGAAACTCTGATAGGATAGCCATGTAGAATTGAATTTAAAAGGATATCTTTGATGGGCCAATTCGATGTCAAATTGGAGAATAATGGGAAGGTGATCGCTAATACAATTATGATGCACCCAAGATTTGTATTTAAAAAAATTATCCAACATGTTTTCAGAAATGAGAAAACTATCCAGTCATTTTGAAATAAGATCTTCATTCCTCCTTCCATTTGACCAAGTGGGAGTCAATGGAAATGGTTCAACATCCACCAATTTATTGGTCTTGAAGAGATTCTTGAAAAATTCCCCCAAAGGATCTAGATTTGCATGACGCCCCCAAACCTTCGAAGCATCTTAGGTGAAGTTGAAGACCCTGACTAAAATCAAGTTTTCCACATCAAGCAGATGTTCAGAACATACCTTCGCCAAAAAAATCACCCTATCATTGTATGGGCTATAGCAGTTAACAATATCGATACTTTTATTGAAACCCTTCAACTTGCTTGACAGAAGAATCCCCACATAAACATTAAATGAGTTTAGTCCAGGACCTAAGGATTCCAAGCATCCAAAAGGCCACCTGATAAACTAGATGCACCCACAGCACACACCATCTTGTTAGGCTTAATTTTGACAAAAAAAGATCTGGCCTTCTCCTCACAGACCATAGTTTCTTGAAGTAGAACTAAATACGGGTTTGTAATATGCATAAAATGTTTGAGGGATAATTTTTTGGGGAGCCCCCCTACTCCCCTGATATTCAGAGAAAGGTAGATCGTTTACGACCACATACAATGGATTTAATGCCTCTAAGCACCCCGAAGTTTGGAGAGGGGGTTTCATAAGGAGTTCACAAGGTAACACCCACCATCGAATTCACCATTACATCACAACCTTTAGCCTTCCTCGCACTTCTTGTTTTCAAAGGGGAGAAGTCTGGAGCAAGTCCACCGGACCTTGCTCCCTTCAAGTATTTGGAAGTATCAGTTGGTTGACCAATGAGCGAGGTATCCTTCGGCCGACCCTGTAGTTACGGTACCATCCTCCAATTCTTAAAAAAAGTATAATTGGGATCTTTTTCACCATCTCACGGTAAGAGGGAATAAATAAGAGGTGGGGACTGTCCACCATTGCAGCGGACGACCCCATCAGGCCGGCCAGGGGGAGAGGTGGACTGCTAGAAGGAAGAGACTCGTGATAGGTGGGGGAAATAACCGACGATACCAATGGAGTTTGATCAGATGATATAAGAATTTAGTGTCTGACAGAGAAGGGTCTAATAACAAAGGAACCGTCTCTTGAAATGGTGGGATAGGTAACAAGTCATCTGGACAAGGAGAGGTTTGAATAGTTGTGCCCTAGCAGAAATTTTGTGAGGACTCATGGGATGTCGGAGATTGATAAGAAGAGTTCCCATTTTCATTTTTTCTAATTTCTAAATATATATTTAAGGATTTTTCCAAAGCATTTAAAGAATGATAAAAGGAAGGGTCATATAATGCCAAATTACTCATGGTAGTCTGTGAATCGGTGCCCAGTGGAGGGAACCGGTTGGAAAAAGCATCCATGCCACCGGCCTCATCCAGTTCCCACTCAATTCCATCCTTAGACGACCAAAGTGGATCCTTGACCACTTTTTGTTTTGAGTGTACCACTTTCTTGCATTGACGCCAAGTATGGTTGACCTCTTTGCAATTTGAACAACGAAAAAGTATGCCCCAGTAGTCAATGCCTTGTGCATATTTCCGACCGCTCCAGTTAATATGTAGGGTATCAATGAGCCCTAGTGAGATGTTGACCTCAACCAATAGTCGCCCCATCCGCTTTTCCACACCATTCATAATATCCTCCTCAAGATGAAGGAAGCAACCAAGGATGTTCTCCACCGCCTCAAAAGCCCCATGATTCCACATCGCAAGTGGGAAGCTAGGAAGAAGAACCAAAAGGTGTCAGAATCTGATCGTGGCACGGTCCGATTCAAAATCTGTGTGCCATCTCTAAAGCATCAAGCTACCTAAACCTTTCAACCATAGTTTCCCAAGAATAAGAGAAGCATGGTATTCTTCCTGAAACTTGAACCCGTACCATCCGCGCGCCAAAATAGATACCTTTGGGACATAGTCTAGAATAGGACCCCAAGTTTCTGCCACCCACCGAATAATTTCCTTCCGGTTCATAGCCATGTAAGAAAATTTACCAACCAGTGCTGTCATGTTGAATTCAACCAACTCTTCTAAGACAACATCCCTGCCCATGGTGAGCCAATGTTCACTCATATGAATTTTCCACTTTCCAAGCCTCCTCTTATATCTAATAGTGGTATGTTGTGGATGGTCGGTGCCTTTGAATGAGAGAACCCCTTGGTAACTGTTAGAAGGAGGCTGAGAACCCCCTGAGGAGTCCTTCCCCCTTGTAATGGATATTTGTCCCTTTTTTGAAACATGGTTACCTCCGAGAGAAGAGGGTTCTCCACCTAGTGCCAAATGACTTTTTCCTTTGAGCATTTCCTTATAAAAATCATCTGGCTTCATTAAGCTGTTTTCCTCTATCCAGAATTCTGTCGAGGACGGAGATAGTAGGAACGGATTGTTCGGAGCGGAAGGATCCCCCATTTTAGCACGTGGTGCAATGGGAAATCCCACCTTGGTTCGGATCAAAGCAGACCAAAATACCCCAGGCACCACAGACCAAACCCCACCGCTGCCCAAAAAGGACAAAAATCAAACTATGACCACAAACCCCCGGCTAAAGCCATGGGAGAATCATGACGAATCCTTAGGCGACGACAAAGGAAAGAAGACCCTCCAATCACCTAACCACAACTTCCGGTTACCCCGATATCACACAACGCTTTCACATCCAGCGGCACAGAAAAACCCCCTTCTTTCCGTCCAAACCACCTATGATTCACGTTATTACCACAGCCGATGGCCCAGAAAAAACCACTTCTTTTCGGTGAAACCACAAGGGTTTTGATACTGACAGCCCAGAAAAAACAAAACGTTCCCCACAAAACCGAGCGACAAAAAGGGAAACTAACATCGGTTCAACCAGACCAATGTGCTGACACCAAAACTCAACCCACTAAAAAACAAAAACTGTCTAAATTATTCCAACATAAATGTTAAACCATTTCCTCATAAAAATTCTCACCTATGTGGGCTTCCCATAGTAATCCTCCCTTGCCATCAACGCACTGTCCAGGCCCCATCTAAGCGACGCACCAGTTGAAACCCTCATCTCGGTATCATTTTTTTGGAGTGGAAGAGAAACAAAACCTATACTCTTTTATAAGAAGTTATGGCCTATGTAAGGCAAGTACGACCTTATTAGCAATAACTTACAAAGAAATAAAATGGGTAAATAATATTTGACCAACCATATAACTCTAGAGAACAGCATTGTGGCCATGGGATTTTTGTTCATTTTTGTTGTTTTTATACTATAGCAGTTGTAGTTGTACTTTCCATTTCACGAAGAGAGTAATTTTAATGTTATTTTCATATATCAATAAGATGAGTTTGGTTCTAGTGTAAGGCTATGTTAGGCGGTTAAAACTTGGGGATTTTTAGTAAAGTTTTGAAAGTTCTCACTTTGTCTCATATCCCAAATTCCTAATGAGAACATTTTAATGCCTTACTAGAATGAAATTTTTGCTCATTCAATTTGATACTTCAATGCCTTATTAAAATGAAGCTTTTTCTCATTCAAGATACTTTTTAATCTTAAGATTGAAGACATTTCATAGCCTTATTGGAATGAAGCACCCCTAATGCCCCAACCAACAAACATGATCTTTAAAGGACACACAATAAATACTTATAGTTGCATTGTTCATTAAGGAGGACTAAGTAAGGCATTAATACCACATACTCTGTACTTTTGCTTTCCAACCAATAAATGTCTATATTTCACATGTACTAGATGAATTGAATAATGGGAAACCTACACTATCTTATCTTATTCAATTATTTTTGTGTGTTATTTCAACGATGTAACGCATTGATGATGACTTTATTTCATGAGGTTCTAGATTCTAGAAGTTTTTTTCCACTACTCTTCATAATAACATTGTTTATTTGGCATATATTAGACATAATTGTAGATTTTCATTTTGTTTCCCACAAATTCTAATTAGCAACAATAGATATATAGTGAACATGCAATTCCAATAGGTCTAGTTTAGTTTAGCATATATTATACGTATGAATCTTATTTATGTGGAGATGTTGAAGGTAATTATAGCTCAAAGCCATTCAACACTAGGCCTTGTTATAATACCATATAGCCCTTTAGCATTTCCCATAGAACTTAATAAGCATTAATTATCTTCAAATTTATTAGAAGTCTAGAAATCACTTGATCTCTTATTAGACATGGACTAAGCATTCCTTGTAAAACCTAGGACACCCATTGTGTATTAGGAACCTCTGAAGATAGAGATTACAACCTCATACATCAATAGGTTTCGTTTCATCATTGGATTAGGAATAGTCATTTCCAATATGAGTAGCTTATTTATCTATTATTTTTATGCTAGTTTTGTCTTTGAAACCGACTTAGTTTGTGATAATATCTATCATAATATCTTTTCCATTTAGGTTGAATTAATTTCTTGCTATTTACGGTCCATAGGACTTAGTTTGAAAGATAAGTACCTGACAAAAAGTAGTTTCTCTTTTGTCCTTCCATTAGTTGGGCCAAATTATTTGTATAAAAACAAAGAGGCTACATTTTTTGCACAGGTATCTTGGATTGATAACTAAATATTGTTGATCTTTCTTGCAGTCACTCTCTATGTGTTATTAGTGACGTATGAGTGAATTTTTTGGCACCATTGATGAGGACATATGGTTGGTAGATGCCTTTTAAGGGTATTGCATCTAAACACCAAAGGATAAATTTCCTATTTAAACATATCCAAGTTCAACATTCACGATTTGTGCCTTAGCATTATTATGGTGTACAACATAGCCATATTAACTTGTAGTGCAATCGAAATTATGGCCACATACATTACAATACCAACCACGAACAACCCTTATTTCTTGTCATGTTTACTCATGCGTGTACAATTACGACCTACACCACATCCTCTACATGCGGTCGATCCACTATCAACAAGCATTCCAGATGGAATCTATAATAGATCAACATGAACATATTTTCACTAGCTCATCTCTAGATTCCTTGGCATCATCAACAACATCTCATATAGTTGATTTGGATGGTGTAATACCCCAGTTTGACCCCACAATGTAAATTTGTAAATATTGAACTAAAAGGACTAAGATGCCATAAAAAAATAGTCGGGATGACCAAGACTATGTAAATATGTATATTTTTTATATTAATATAAAATGTATAAATGGATGTAGAGGAAGAAGGATGAAGAATAGATGGGGGACTATGATTCCATAAGAGGGGAAGTGATAGTGGGCCTTAGCTTATCTCCCCATCCTTGGAAATTTAAAGCAAGTACTTAAACCTTGATAAAGAGCCATGCTTTAATTAAAGCATTTTTATAATTATCCTAAGAAATATATTAATAGGGGAAATTGGTTCCCTGTGGATTGGCCACATCGAAATATGATCTACACTTATAAAAGTGAGAAATCAGGCTAGAGACGAGTTCATTCCTCATGCATTCTTCCACCATTCGAATTTCATTCCACTCCCTTCCCTTCATCATTGAATGCCATATCTTGGTACTGAAACAACGAATGAAAATTCTATTGTTGAACATGAATTATGCATGCCATTAACTTTGTTAGACAAGTGGGTGAGAGAAACATGGCTTGTAGCTTGTTCCCTAGAGTCCTAGTTCGAAGACTTCTTGTCCAGCCTATGCTAGAGTGCTAGAAGGGAACTGGAGGCTACCCGAGGGACTGTTAAATTAGAGAAGGGAGCTTGTTCTTGGCGTTATGCAAGTTGATGGGGAAGGAGAATTGAGGATTGGGTCAGTTGTGGAGGGGGTTTCTGCAATAGTGGGTTACATGAGATATTGAGCTTAGTAGAAGATGTGGAAAACACTTAGCCCTTGTGGATTGATAGCCCCATCTCAGGGGTGGCCTGTCAAATAAATTTTTGGCTTGACAGTTCCTAAGGTTGGGAGGAACATCCTTCACCTGTAGGAAGTTGGAGAACAATTGATTTAAAGATAAGTATTCAATTGTTATGATGCCTTGGTTAATTATGTGTTTGCATAATTATTCTTTATTGTTTTATGAATGTTTAAATGCATGAAAATGCATGGCATGGAGTGTATGATCCTTCTTGAATTTTCTATAAAATTATAATGAATGCATAGGATTATTGGGCCATCATATTCATTTATTTTCCATTGTTAAATTAAAGAAAAAACGACATGGGATATCAATGAATAATTCGGATTTGAATTTGAGTGCCCTGTGGTCTCAATGGTCAAATGAGGCTATCAAGTACATTACAGGACAAAAGTTAGAGGAAACTGAAAAGAAGTGGTATGAAGATAGAAAAAATGTGGCAATTTTGAAGGAATTAGTAGACACCTAGAATGTAAGGTATCAAGAGGTTATGACCAATCCTACAATCTCGAAGTGAGGTCAAGCATATAGCATGGTGATATGTCTTCAAGGATTTACCTTTAATAATAGTTCATCTCCAATTATATTTGGAGTTTGATACCATCCATAAACAAGTCTCCAAATACCTCAACAACACAAAAAAGGAAGTGCATAACATAAACATGGTGGATAAGGTGGCAAAAGTAGTGATAAACACCATCTTAATGGAATCCCTAGGGTTGCTAGGTATCAAAGATATAATACCAGTATACATGGATATAAAGGCTTATATGAATAAATGTAACAATTGGAGGATCACTAGTTAGAGGGTAGTGGAATTTGAATATCCTATTAAAGGTTTTATAACAGACACAGGCACCATGATCAATCATGGTTTAACCTGTCCTTGGACCAACTAGTTAAGGTTACACTCCCCTGATGCATATTAGAGAATGCTAAGAAATGTCACTTCTCATTTGAGTACAACAATACTAATAGATAAGCATGTCATCCCCTCTATTACCGAAATATACAACCAACTGCCACCTAAAATCTAATGTCTAGGCTATCCTATTCAGTGGGTACTATTGATTATACCCTCACAAAATTGGATAAATCTTTGAGTATTTTAAAAGTGGGAAGGTTAGTCATTGATCAGGGATGGATATTAATCAGCATAGTGCATAATTGTGCTATTCAAGGATAGTAGAGGGATACACCCCAAGAAATTATCCCATTGGCACAACATAATCTATATCAACCAAGGAGTTCACACCCCCCCATCCTAGAGTTGAAAGACCAAGAAGAACAAGAAAATAATGAAAAATAATTAATGGTATCCATTGTCTTGGCACACGATAATGAGGAAGAAGTGATAGAGGTAATAAAATTCGATCACCACATATCTCGCATGAGAGAGGGTTAAAAGAAGGAAGAAGGAAATCTATTATTAACCACTTTAGCTTTCTTCATCATGAGTGACCAATTTTCCAATGAGACATAGCACCAGATTATTCTACGGCATCATGAGTATAGTCCAACTACCCCAACAAGAGAAGGATAATTCTCTAAAAGGAAGCCTCAACAAAACAACAAAGGATTGGACAATTTTATACTATGAGGATGCCAGATTTTGTTGGGACTAAATGCAATCAGATTTATAACATTGGTGTCATCCATGTTTCTTAATCTCATTCTCTCTTCTCTCTGTAAACACTATTTGAAGGGTATGTTTGGGAAGGAAAAGCAATAGGTCTAGGGAAAATATTTTGTAGTCCCTCTTGGTTCCCTCTATTGTAATTTGAAGAACAATTGTTCATTTTATTGTTTGAACAAGACCGAGGCAATTTGCCACTAGATGAAGCAATAAAATATCATGCATGTTATGATGGTTTCATTCCAATCTCATGTCTTCCATTTTGTTGAATGAATCAATTGATCTATGTACATATTGCCCATTTGATTTTCTATCTTTCATGAATGTATTTTAAAGGATGTATGTCTAGCACCCTTCTTCATTATATATTCACGGTCTTACATGTATCCTCTAGTGATGAAGCTATGATTAAGGCACCCCTAAATCCTTGACATTTTTATTAGAATTGGTTGTTTACACTATGTTGATACACATTTAACTCAAAAATAACATTCATAAATCACCGACCAACAAAGGCTAATTCCATGCACCACTAGTTTTTGTTGTAAATCCAGTAAGAGCTTCATAAATAAATAGGTTATCCTTAGGTGACATACGAGGACACTTGCCTTGGAAACATTGAGGGTAAACCTCCATGGCCTAAATATTGGCTCAATAGCCTAGAATGGTGTGGGAAGGTGCATATTGCACAACTCTCCTTGGGCTTTCCGCCCTTCCTACCAACTTCTCTCCTTCTTTTCCCCCTCTAGTGGAAAAATCTCTTACAAAAAAGAAGAAGGACAAAGATACAATTGAGATTAAGAAAAGGGTTCAAACTAGGGAACAACAAAGCAGAATGATATCATTTCTAGGAAGTGATTCAATTTAGTTAATCCATTGTATTTGACATAAATTTTTTTCCTAGGTTAGAGAGGAAGAGAATCATTAGGACAATTGATGTTCCTATCCCCGATTTTATCATCCTCATCTTCTCCTTTGTCTCTTCAAGTATTGTTATACCAACTTTGCAAGTCTTCACCATGCACATTGTTATATTTCATCAATCCCTGACCAACATTAGGTCCTAGGTCCAAATCCCCACATGACTAGGAAAAATCCACCAAATCCTTAGTTGTTTGCTAAATTTAAACCATTGGTCTTACCCCCATTAAATAAACTTGGTGACTTGCGAGATGGATACCAATGAATACCTAAAATTTATACCTCATTTCAACGGTGAGAAAGATCTAACTGCATATGATCATCTTACATCCTTCCAAGATTGCACTGATAACTTTTTGGTGGAGGAGAATGATGTCTTCTCTTGCATGTTTACTCATTCCTTGGAAGGGGAGGCCATGAAATGGTTCAGGAACCTGCCTAAAAAAATTATAACATATCAGGGGTATTTCATAAAGAAGTGATTGGAGAAATAGGGCATTAATAAGGAAAATATATGTTACCTATCTAAGTTCAACTCCCTGGAGAGGAATAATTGTGAATATGTTCTAGAATTCACAAGTATATTTTGCAAGTTGTATCATCGTATTTTTTAGGCTGTGGAGTCCTACGGAGATATTTCTATCGTGACATATACAAATTCCTTTGAAGATGATTTCTCCCTCCGCCTAAGAGAAAGGAGGTCCCCTAATCTTAAGACTCTTTTTAATGGTGCTAAATATTTGGATATTAATATGAAGGCTTGAGGGATTTCACTAAAAACCAGGCAATATCTTTTTGATAGGAAGGAATATCTTAAGAGAATAAGGAGTAAAGAACCTGAGGTCTCCTCTTCTAGGAAAGAACCCACAACCCTTGAAAAATTGACAAGACTCATCAAATTCATGGCCAATGACCTCATCGAGGTCAAGCAAGGGCAAGTTTCTAATTCTTTTGTAGAGCCAACCCCTAGAGCTCAAAATAAACCTATAAGAGGACAACCCCAATATAGAAGGGGAACTCCTACACCTGAAGGGAAGTTATGAAGGAAGATATAAATCTTCCATAATATCTGAGGGCATAGGAAAACATAATGGCACCATTTCCTCCTCATTATGAAGAATTTTATGAGCCCTCGAATGACAAATTGCTTAATTCACCTTCTGACTTAAACATGATGTTCCATCCAAAAGATAGTGATATTGAAGAATCCAACCATGGGAAACTTGGGTTTGAAGGTTTTCTAATGATGGGAGAAGAAGAATCCTTCCACAAGGAAGAATTTTTCAATGAGGAGGATGATTATTTCAATCTATCTCTTGCTTAGCTCCAAATGGTAACATATAATATAAAGGTCGAGGTAAGGAGGAACTATGACTTGATATCTAAGCCCAATACCCCAAATTATAAAATGTAGGAAACCCCTAGACAACCTAATGATATTAGGAGGGATATTTCCAAATCAATCCTACAACCTAAGAGAGAAGCAACCCTCAAGGCAGTTGGCGTTAATTAGCCAACAATTCCTATCAAACTTGAGTCAAAGTAGCAGAGAAAAATAGGACACAAACCCCACTGAATGCAATTCTCATGAATCCCTCACCTGTTTCCAAAGGTGTTGAAGCTAGTCCCCCTCTTCCACCATCATTTGATATTAGGTATGAGACGAGTAAAATTAAAAGTATGATGCCTCTTTCTAAAGTTTTGAAGTATCCTATCCATAGGAAAGAAGTATCGACCTTCCTTGGTTTCATATAAAATTCCCAAGTACAAGTTCCCATACCTAAACCAACCCAATAAAAATCATCCCCTCAAGCCTCCATTGTGATGATCTTAAGCAAAGAGAATCCTATGCAAGCTGACCTCATACAATTCAAGATGATGCTCCAAAGATAGACTTAGGGAACCTACATGATGGAATTGATCGGATTACTCCACCATTTTATATCACCCTTGAGCTTCAAAATTTGCATGTCCACTATTGCCTATATGATTCTGGTGCCTCTCATTCCTTGATGCCTTTGGCTATCAAAGAAAATCTAGAACTAGATATCACCATACCTTACAAATATAGCTTCTCCTTTGATTATAAAAAATTCCAATGCCTTCTCATGATCAAAGACCTAGTTGTAGGAATGGTTTAGATTCCCAATAAAACATGTAATGATGGATGTGATCATTGTAGATGTCCCCCACACATATGGCATGTTGTTATCAAGACACTAGGGAACATATGTGGGAGGTAGTATCAAATTTGACCTCTCACATGCCGCCATTCCAATGTTTGTGGGAGAGATCCACGTGTTATACAAAGAGCCCATGCTGACTTATGTCATTAGTGATCCTCAAAGTCCCACTAATTGCCCATCCTATATTGTTGATAATATTGGAAACTTCCTCCTCGATCACCAACCCCCACTAATGAACAAGTTGGATTATTTATAGATATAGGAAAGGAAGAGATAAACAATTGTGGCCTCTGGACTTTGTAGTTTGATGGGGCATGTAACAAAGAAGGCAGTGGAGCAGGAGTAATGTTGAGATCACCTTTGGGAAAAGCATTCTTTGATGCTTTCAAGCTTGACCTTGAATGCACAAATAATGTGGTTAAGTATGATCCACTAATTTTAGGGCTAGAAACAACCAAGAAGATGGGAATCAAGCAACATAATGTTTTTGGAGACTCTGATCTGATAGTGAGATAGGTAAGAGAAAAATGTCAAGAAAGACCCCCAAGGATGAGAAAATACAGGCATGTAGTATGGGATCTTCTTGATATCTTTTTTGAAGCTATCAACGTTATTGCAGTCCCTAGGGAATTAAATCACAGAGCTCATAACCTAGATAAATCTGTTGTGATTTTTATTCCTCTTGATTTGGATCATCTCTCTTACTCCATTAAGACTATATACAAGATTGTTGTCTCCAATAATACTAAATAGTGGCAAGTGCTTGAGGATGATGATCATATCAAGAAATTCTTAAACTCAATGGATGAATATGTACATGTACATCTTTACATGATGAGGGAGAGGAAGAGGACTAGAGACCCAAGTACATTACGCAATTCACTAGGAAATTTTCCAAAAATGATAGGTGGTCAAAAATTCATACCGGCCAAAAGTAATTACGTACTAAAGGGGCTAGTGCATCTTGAAAGGTTGCTTGACTCAACTAAGGTGACTACAAAGCCTACTATGAATCCAAAACCATGCCAAGTTGAAAACTAAAACCTCGGGTCCCCAGAAGACCTAAATATTATCAAGTTGTCCAAGACTTTGACTTAGGAAGAAAAGGAGAAGTACACGCATCTCTTCAAGAGGTTTGAGGATGTATTTCTTGCATGGAATATGAGTATCCTGAAACATATGACCTAGACATCTTTTAACATCAAATTCCTCTTAAGGAAGATGTTAATCCATATAGGTAGAAATAAAGTCAAGTAAACCATGTGTTGCACCCATTAATAGAGAAGGAAGTGAAGAAGTTATGCAACACAAATATCCTTGTTCCTATTAGGTACTCAAGGTGGGTGGAAAATATAATTCCAGTCAAAAAAAGTGGGGAGATTAGATTGTGTGTAGATTAAATGATCATAAACAAAGCATTGTTAAAAGACAATTACCTGTATCAAAAAATGGATTAATTGTTGTAGAAGGTAGTGGAGTCACAAAGAATGTCCATGTTGGATTGCTTCACAAGTTATAACTAGGCCAAAATGGATCTTGAAGATGTGTTGAACACTACATTGACTACTATGTGGGGCACTTTTGCCTATGAGAGAATGCCTTTTGGTTTGATAAATGTTGGGGCCACCTTCCAAAGGGCCATGGAATTTTCCTTCACATATATTAAAGATGTTTTCATTATCATTTACTTATATGACCTCAATGTTTATTCCAAAGGGATAAGGATCGGGTACAACATCTAAGGAAGGTCTTTGAAAGGAGTAGAAAGTTTTAAATATCTCCAAATCTTGAGAAACGTGTATTTGGGATGGAGGAGGGTAAGCTCCTTGGTCACATTGTCTCAGCACGAGGAGTAAACATAGATCCAAGAATAGTTGAAGCCATAAATACAGTTTCTTTCCTAAGCACAAAAGGTCGTGCAATCCTTCTTTGTGAAAATTAATTTTCTTAGAAGGTTCATCCCAAATTTTGTTGAAGTAACCAAGCATATGACTAAGATGCTAAATAAATTTGTCGATATATTATGGGATTATAGAGCCAAAGAATCCTTCATAGCAATAAAAGGGCATTGGGAGAAGATCTAATCCTAATTAACTTTGATTATGGTAAGGATTATATGATATTCCCATTTTATTTGAAGCATACCATAGATGTTGTTTTGCTAAAACATAAAAAAGATGGTCATGAGCAACCTATTGTCTTCTTTAGAAAAGCTATTAGGAATGTAGAGCCTTAACAACACATAAAAACATGCCTATGCATTGGTCAAAGCCTCCAAATATCTTGAATCCTTCAGGAAGTATGTTTTACAGGCCCAAATCATTTCATTTGTACCTCGTGCCTCAATGAAAGAAATGTTATTCCATCCATGGGAAGATGATAGGTGGGGAAATGGATTACCAAGATACAAGAATATGATATGGCAATAAGGCCTACCAATTTCATCATAGGGCAAGGATTAGCAAAGTTTATGATTGAATCCAACCTCCAAGAAGTAGGGATTAATGCAATACATAGCATTTAAGAGGATGCACTATAAATTGAAGAACAAGTCTATGTCAAAGATTGTTATCACTAATCCAATTGTTATTAAAACATAGTGCATATATTGAACCACTGGGACATGTCCTCAAGGGTTAGATGAGTCACAATGGGGATCCCTAAAGCTCAAAACTGCCAAGTACTGTATTATGGGAACATAATTGCATTGGAAAAACTTCGAGGGCCTATTACTCAAGTGTTTACTAAAGATGAGGCTGAAATACTAATTAAAGACATGCATCAAAGGATCTATGGAGGCCATTTTACAGCCAAGGCAACAACTCATAAAATCCTCAGATTTGGATATTGTTGGCCCATGATGTTTTCAAATGTCCATAAATTTGTAAGGGGTTGTGTTAAGTGTTAAACCTTTGTTGGAAAGCAAAATATTTCAGCATTGCCTTTGAAGCTAATTCGAGTTGAATCTCCCTTCCAACAATTGAGCTTAGACTATATTAGAGAAATACACCCCCCTTCCAATGGCCATCGCAAGTGAATATTGATTGCTATATATTACTTTACCAAACGGGTGGAGGATATCCCCACCAAGCAAGCACAAACCTTGTAGTCATTTTGTTTCTAGCTGAGAATATTTTGTCTTGATTTACCTACCCCAAGAAGATAGTGGCTAATAATGCCAATGCCTTCAATTCCATCATGATGATATCTTTCTACCAATAATACAATATTATTCTTAGCCACTTCTCTAATTGTTACCATTAGGGAAATGGTCAAGATGAATCTTCCAACAAGAACCTCATGAAGATTACAAAGAAAACCTTATCAGAGAATAAAAAAAGCTTGGGATTCACTACTTAGGTATGCTTTATGGGCAGATAGGATTTCCACATATAGATCTAGCTAGAAATATCCTTTTCAATTCGTATATGGTCTATAAGTGGTTCTACCCATTCAATTAGAAATTCCAACAATGAAAATAATACAGGACTTAGTGGCAAATCCTGATAAGGTGAAAAAGAGAATAAACCAATTGGTGGAGGTTCAAGAGTAGAGGAATCAATTCTATGGTAGATTCAAAGAGTATCATTGCAGAAACCTAGAGAATTTATAGGGGGTGACCTAGTACTTATGGGACAAGAGGCATGAAGACCTTGGAAAACATGTAAAGTTTGATAAACTTTGGGCAGGGCCCTTCCTCGTCATTGAAAATTGTGGAAGACTCTTAAATACCTCTCGCCTATCAAATCTATAAGTGAAACATTTGGACTATCATTTCAATGGTATATACCTTAAACCCTTTTTCCCATCTCGAAGAAACTCAATGCCAACCCTTTTGTATTATATATGTTTACCCCTTTTATACTATTCCCCACCTTATCTCAACTTATTATGATTTCCATTATCATCTCCGCTCTATGGATCATTACATACTAAGATTGTAATCAACATTTTGGAAATCTTGGTACACAAGTTTTGACTCCATGTTCCAATGGACAAGGAATTGGTCTGCTTCACCCAAGATTCTATTGGACTCTTGATCCCTCTCAAGGAGGAACCATCCCACAAAAGGAGATGATGTTTTTCCCTCAAGAATTATCTATGACAAAATCACTTCTCAAATTCACACAGAGTAGTCGGATGACAAAGATCATCCTCAACCACAAGATCGATATTTCAAGTTTGCTTGCATAAAAGGAAATAATCGGATCATATGTGGGGGGCTTAGCACCGATGATTGATATTTTATTAGGCCACCTAGATTTATGACCTACAGTCTTTCATGTTAGCATTTGTTGATTAATGGATTGAGTCGCTTCATCCATCCTAACATGTGGTTGAAAGATCAATTCTCCATGATAAGAATCAATATTGTCTTTACGAGGTTATTTATGCTAGTCACCCTTGCACCATATATACCCCACTTGTAGTAAATAATTAAAGAAAATGGTGGTCAGTCCATGTCCTTGCAGCTTCAGGCATCCATGTCCTATTTTGGGACTAAAGTTTATGAACATGGAATCAATCACACAATTTTTAGAGGGAGCTGTGTGGGAAGAGAAGGAACGATGTTTGAAATTAAAGGATGAAAGACATGGATTGGACCTAAAGTTGGCACATGATTTGTTTCATGTCTATCCAACTTGTATCTACATTAATGCATTATTCTTCTACTGGCATTGACACTAATAATGTGTTGATTGATATTCGGTTGCATATTGTTTGTCATTAAGACAAGGTTGGAAATCTAAGCCCTTGATGGCTTGTAGCTTAGGGTCGTGAGTAGGATAGAAAGATAAGTCCTTAATAGCTTGTAGCTTGGGGCCACAAGTAGGATGTGTTTAATCAAATTGACAAGTAAGATGGATACTCAAACATTGGTTACCAAATATGTTATCTTGATTATCATTAACTAAAGGAGGGGCTAACAATAAATAACAACCCACTTTCATAGTTATGTGGGAAAATTGATACGACTAACAAACAAAGTGAACCATAAAAGGCCACTATCATATAGATATAGGTTTAATCAAACTGCTCACTACTTAAGACAATAGCAAACCTAGTACCCTTAAAGGGTTGCATAGGCCAATACGAAAATTGTAGAAGGGAGCTATTATCACGAACACTAATAATAGACTATTGCAATAGGAATGAGCTAATTCCATTGATAGAGGTTGGGCTAGGAATTTGAACTTGGGGGATCGAAACACATGTTCCTCCTACCTATAGTTAGTCAAGTCAAAAACCAATACGGGTAAGTTTACTTACCGATTTGCTCCCCTGCTCTTGCATTGCTTGACAAAACCTCACTCATAATGAGACTTCCTTTCCCTAGAGTAGCAGGAATGGGCAGGATTTGACCGACAAATACTCATGGATCAATTATGTGGCTCACACTAGATCACAATCACTATTGCATTAGATACAAAGTGAAACACAATCCAAAGCTCAAAGCCAACAATACCATTCGTTTTCTCCCATTCTCGTAAAGGTAGAGACTAAATACTATACAATTTTTTCTTTTATATACATTACTTGTAAAATGATTACCACAATTGAAAAGAACTTTTGCACAACTTACAAATCCTTTGCATTAATTTTATATAAACTTCATTTAGGGAAATCTAAGATAAATTTAATAAAATCAAATCTATGCAACATAAGCTTTGATGTAAAAAGTGTGTGCGTGTGTGTAACTTTTGAACAACTACCCATCTTCTGACCTATTTCACCCCTTTAAAATTGGTCATTAATTAACATAGACATTTAACAATTAAATAATAATGATGGTCATACATACCATATTGGCAAGATTATGTCATATTGAGAGTTCATGTACGGAAATTAGTTTGGAATTCGAAATTCGACGAATATTCGATATAATATGGATTCAATGTGGTAAAGTTAACTAAACACTTACATATATTTACAATTTTTATATTTTATAAATTCACTAAATGTTACTACTAAAATTTACTTTTAAGATAAATGATTTTGCAAAATAAAACAAAGTAAAATTTGGATGCACAAAAAACTCAATAATCATTTTGAACAAATTTGTGACTATTGTTCCACGTAATCTACGTCTAAGTAACACACATTACTTAATCACATTAAAAAAATGTGTACATGCCCATACTTATCACTTAGTCAACATTAAAAAAATGCATGCAATGAGGCCATGAGCCCACACTAAACTATTAAATTCTATTTTCATGTTCTTATATTATATGTTTTGTTTCAAATTTAAGATTTGCTATAAGTTATTTACAATG
>NWUY0300055811.1:22029-34136 GCA_004151065.3 Larix sibirica
ACATCATCAACAACTAGGAAAAAATAAATAATGCTAGGTAGGACAAGGATGGAGTATTGAAATGGTGGGATAGGATGAATGAACTAAAGGAGGGGTTGAACAGAGTGGGCACTAATCTTATGGAGTCAAGATTGACACATCACTGCATCACCTATCTGTTGTTATCCAAGCAAGTTATGGGTAGATTTATCTACTTTGCGATCAATGGAAGTTATAATGGACTCTTATAGAAGATGAAATTGATGGCCTTAAAGAGAGGTATAGGATGATTGAAATGGATAATAGTAGTACAATTACCTTTGAATTGAAGGATGGGTTGAATAGAGTGAGTGCCAACCTATGGAGGCAACATATTCAAATTATAGCTACATTGCATTTAAACAAGAGAATGCAAGGAGAATCTCCTATCTTCTTTTCTTGTTTTGACAAAAATGGATGTGTGCAAATTACTATTGACGAGTTTAAGCAATCCTACCAGGAATTTGGTATAAGTGATGCTCATCTCGATGAAAAAATCAAAGAAGTTGATCAAGATAATGATATGAGTAGTGATTACAATTAGTATGTGGCAATGATGTGTAAATGCAATGGTAGGTTAGGACATCTTGTTGATGAAGATTCAACTGACATAATTTTTACCTTGCAAGGGCATTTTAATTAGGATAAAAAACAAACATAATTACAAGAAATAAGTATGGGGCTAACGTGAGCTTATTTTGGGATTCAAGAGGCTCCCTTTCGAACTTCTTTTTCTATCTTGACCAAAGTTGCCTTGCCCTCTTTGTGGTATGGGTTTTTGGATATAGATTTCAATGCTTAAAAGGCATGCCTTAGTGGAAGTCACTAAGGAGGAACCTCCTATTTCCCCATTTCCCTATTTGAGAGGAGCAATAAATGAGAGCAGGTGATCTAGGATACCTTAGAGCCTAGATCGGCGAGACCTCACATCTCCTCTTGACCCTTCCCCAAGATGTGGATTGACTTCTTCTTTGAGGCATACGAGGACATGTTGCCACAAATCACAGTCTACACACCACCATACTTGCAAACATACCAATTCTAAGTTACCCTAGAGTTAAGCCCCTCTCAACCAAGATACTAATCAGGTTCATGCAATACCTGATATCATATAATCAATTCCCTTGAGTCTTGACTACTCAAAACATATCATCCACGTGTGCATATGCCCTTAACGACTCTAATAGTGAGCTTTCCTCCTTGTCTTCTCATTCTTGGCCTCTAGCTCTAATAGAGCTTGACATATTTTTAGAGTTGTTCAGTTTATAGCACTTCTATTGCACCATCACCTTATCCTATACTCTCTCTTTTAGCTTTTTAGTTTTTTATGCTTTATTTAGCTACACATGTTGAGGCTAGTCTCTATCCACTCCTAGATCTTAGACGTTATCTTTTGGATTTTAGCATTGTTTTAGGAAATGCCTTGGCACTCCCACTTTGTATTGATATTGGATGTACATTTTTAGTTGCATTGACCAACTTTTGTAGTCTTAGTTGGACATTAATAAAATTATCTTATCTTATCTATCTCTTCAACAATGCCCTTATTTTCTTGGAGAAATGATGATGCTTTGTTTGATGATCAACTCAAGGAATGACTCCACCATGTGCTCGAATTCCTCCTCTCTGTAAACTTTAGTTATTCCTCACTCCCTCACTTCTTAGAGGAAAAATGTTTTCTAGTATGCCATATGGTCCTCCTTAGTCGGAAATTGTTCTTTTTGTCCAAAATCTAGGTATCACCCACTTCCCATTGATGGTATCCATGTGTTTTCCCCCTTAAGGCATTTCATTCCAAAATTGGCAAAAACACCTAGAGGCCACATGATTCCTCTTCTAGTCAAGGATTTGTTTTCCCTTCAACAAAGCATTTGCACCCAGATTACAGAGCGTTTTTGTTCCCATTTCCCTTGGAGAAGGTGTTACCTCTGACCGAGTATTTGCTTCTCTTCTACATTTCATGCTTTGCATCTAGAGTGTTTCCCTTCACAAACGTGGAAAAACTTGGCACTTGGAGAGTTGCGTAATTGGACATGGCCATAGGCTCCCATCCAACTCAGAGATCCACTGCTTGGATTTCCATCCTTGTCATCTTTCCTTGTATTGACAAAAAGGGTAAAGATTTGGTGTATATTTGTTATCACATAAATTTGCACAGGCAAACTGACACAATAATTATAGGCAAACCAATTCTTGTCATGGTTGGTGAGCCTCTTTGTTGGGAGTCTGGATTGGTGCTTTTCCAATCATAGGGTGGTGTCCGTAGAAGATGTATACTCTAATCTTATCTAAAAATCTGCACAATTTATGAGAAAAAACAACATACAAAAACTCCCTCTTTGCCCACCTTTGAACAGCTAAGAGTGAGGGTAATTATCAAGCAATGAGTTTTAATGGTCGAGATCAGCTTCTAGAAATGACTT
Organism: Larix sibirica; assembly: GCA_004151065.3. Taxonomy (NCBI): domain Eukaryota; kingdom Viridiplantae; phylum Streptophyta; class Pinopsida; order Pinales; family Pinaceae; genus Larix; species Larix sibirica. The sequence continues at coordinate 24,471 of NWUY0300055811.1, forward strand.
TTACAAGGAAGCAAAATGGAAATTAATGGGAAGGAAGTGCGCCTTGAGTGAAAGGAAAATCAAAACAAGTGCATACAACTACCATAATAATACAAACAATGGAAAGCATACAACTACCATAGTAATACAAACAATGGAAACAATGACAACCAAATATTCAGAGAACTAGAATAAAGCATAACTGCTCAAATCACTTATTATCCAATAGATTGTCTGCACTCTGCATCATAATGGATCATAGGTGACAGGTTGCCATAGAGCTCCTTGCTTGCAATGGAGGTAGTGGTAAAGGTGTGGTTGGTGAAAGAATAGAGTTGTTCCACTGCTACAACCATTGCTCCAATTTTGAATTGTCTAACCTCAACTCTGTTCTTCAAATTTGGATATATAGACCTCAATATCCCTCAATCCATGTCAACCCTACTGATTCTTTAAGATACTTCTCTTTTTATGTTTTCAACTAAAAGAAAATTTGCTTTCCTCTTTAAATCAACTTTTTCTTAATCTCTAGATTTGCAATAAAACCTGTTGTGGTTTACTTGCTGTTTTAGACAGCTTTTCTTGCCTTTCATGACAACTGTTTGCCATTAAGCATCATACTGTTGAACTTGCCTTCAATATAGTCCTCTTTCACTCACAGAATTGCCATGCAATATCCCCAAGTTATTACCTTTGAATGAGGAAAGTAGCTTTAAGAAGTCTTTTACTTTCTGTTTTTTGGAGGCTTTTTCTTGTGAAAAAAATTGTTGTTTATGCAGAATCCATAGGATAAGACTGCCTAAATTACTCCATTTGAGCACTGGCAATTACTTCCCCTTTTTCTCTGTTCATCAAACCACCCAGAACAGTAAACTTAGGTGCTTGATTTCATGTCAGACTGTATGCATCTACTGCGAGATTCGCTGCTTCCAATAATACAAACCGCAGTATTATCATTCCTTCCATACGTTCACATTCATCATAAGCTGGAATTTTCTGTAGAATGCACAGGTGAGAGGTATGGACAGTCTATGTCAATTCAACTTGTCACAAAGACTCTTCTTGCTGACACCAATCTTTAAACCTGTGACTATTTTCAATTTTTGCTCCTGAATAAATTAATTTGCTGCTTGCTAAGACTTCTGCCAACTTTGGCTGTATACCTTATTTCAGAGGCCTTTCCTTATGAGAAAACAGCTGTCTAACAATTGATCCACTGCTGATACTCTATCACTTAGTGCTAACTGTTGAAAACTGCTGGCGTGACACCATTACAGTGAACCAGCAGTCTTTAGCTGAGATGAATTACTGTTTGAAATCACATCTGGGTCAAACATTCTGAGAAATTCCTATTTGCAAGAAGGTTGAAAACCTGCTTGTGATGAGGGCCGAATCCCAGACTGAACAAAATGCCAATCATGACCAGGAAGGTGAGTTATTTTTTGGGAATGGCTGAAGCTAGGAATCATACCCTGATATCCATGCACAGTTGGTCAAGCTGGTTTTGAATATATTTCAAGTCTTTTGACAAATTCAAACACTTCAAAATCTGCACAATTGCTGGAAAGAATGAATGGGAATGGCTTTTGCTATAAATACATGAGGTCATGTTATTGGCTGAATGTGATGAAAACCAACCTAACCATTCGACCTAAGGTTTCAATAATATGACTAATGTTAAATTTGATCAAGGTTAGCCAACTTAACTCTCAAGACTAATTCCCATGGATCAAATAATTACTTGAGTATGCTCGTAAGGCTTTCACGTGCATGGATAAAGTATTGACTAAGCTTTTCTTCTCAGTAAAATTAGCAACTTAATCACTTTCAGATACCAAGGTGAATTAGGCTTTGAGGTTGGCATTTGACACAAATGGTAAGAGGGATTGGAAAAAGCATGAAATGTGATAAATCTTAGCAAAGCAAATTGCTTCAGGAATTGGACTTAGGGTTTCATCCCAAGTCTCTTTTAGAACCTCTTAACTGTAGAAATGGAACTCCTTTGGCTAAATGTAACATGCCAAATTGGGAGAAGAAACCACTTGCACAACATTGTTAACTCAGCACTCTTTTACCCACAAACACCTCGATAGCATTTTCACTGCTTGATGGGAATAATGACATTCAACCTGTACCTGCTATACATAGAAACTGCCAATTATAGATGTGCCCAAAAAAGCAAAAACAATTGTGGGAAAAACTGATCTTGAAGGAGAAGTGGACCAGTCTAGCTTCTAGCAAAAAAGTGAATATGCACTATGCAGTCTTGTTTGACTTGCTTTTTTACAAGAAGCATGAATGTATGAATCATTATCATGTGGGCCCTGTGATCTAAAGTTCCCCAAAAAAGCATCTACTCAAATTAGCAGTTTTGGACTCTGATGGCTCTGGAAAGAACTTTGATCCATATGTATGTGTAGACTCTAGATCAATATACATTGTACAATGTAACCCGCCTAATAGAATCTTGCTAGACATTAACCCTCCAGTACTGCAAGCACAACCGGGGGTTAATGATATCAAAATTGCCACGTGTCCTGTCCTTATAGGCTCATGGGATCTTTTGGGGAATAAGAGGGTGGATCCTCTTATCAAATTTGCGATGTTGCTTTGTTGATCCTTTACCCAATCCAACACCATTCATCCATTGCTGTTTGAAAATGTCAATGGACCATTGCTTTTGGCCTTTTCTTTCCTAAGAACTATTGTTCGATAATCATGGTATTTCTGCATAGGTCAAACACCTTAAGGCATATGCTCACACAAATAGATCAAAGATTAGCACACTATTGTATTGTGTGGCCAAAACAATGACTTGAGGCAATATATTAATGCAAAAGGAAAATATTTTACATATGAGTTTTTCACAGTCGATCATAAGAAAATGACCCACCCTCCATGCTCATTAAATAGAGTTCATGGACCAATCAGGTGCTAAGCCATGGGTCAATATAGCCGTTAATATCAAAGAGAAGATGGATCGTCAGATCACTTTATGTCCACAACATAATCGTGACTGTTCGATTTGTTGAGTTTGCATAAGGTGCACGTCAAAGAGCATTCGTAGATTGGAAAGATAGCAAGCTGGAAATATAAATAGAAGCTGAAATAAAATATTAAAACTGAATGAAAGAGATTTTTAAAACTGAAATGAAACTGTATACCTTTGGATCTAATAAAAATGGCTGTATCTTGGGCAAATGAAAAGGTTTTTCAATTGAAAATAATGCTTTGGATGCAATGGAACAATTATCTTAGACCATAAAATTATAAATACTCAGAAACAGTAGAATCCAGACATCCTTTGATGCATGCAGTGGCACAGGTTCAAGATCTAGATCAACAACACGAATGGTTCTCCATAAGTGCTTTGATACCTTGTTCTAGAAATAGGGTATTTCCACATAGGTTAAACCATAGGGCAACCACTCACACAAGCATATCAAAGATCAGTACACCAATGTATTACATGGTTAAAACCCTNGGGAGGATAAAAACCATTCCTCCCATCCACCCAAGTTAGACCCAATTAGACAATGTATGAATACTTTCTATATGACCTTGGTTAAAATAATATTCAATGGCATTAAAACCCTATGTTATAAATAGAGTCAACACCCAACTCTAGATTAGTTGGAAACTTAACATCTTTAACCGAACCAAATATTAAAATTTATTGGCATTTCCTTTTTTCTAGGATTATCCTAAGGATTTATAGGAAGTGGTAGTGTAAAGAGTTGAAAAAAATGATTATGGGTTACTAGGCCTTTGGAAATTGTAGTTAAGTTTTATAGTTTACATGAAATTTTTGGTTGCAACTCATGTTTATATTCATCATCCTAGGTTTCTTCTAAGTTAGCCTATCATGGCCTTTGAAAGGATCCTAGGAATTTTCTTTGGGCCAACAATGCTATTGGTGAATGGTTTCACGGGTTCAATTGTGATCCATGTTTCATCCCTTGTGAGTACAACGGTTTAAGAATCGTCAAAACTTGGATTCTTGTTTAGACTCTCTATTTCAAATGGGTGGTGAGGCCATGAGTGGGAATGAAGTCTGAAAAGTGTTTCATAGACACTATACCAATCAAGGTTCCATATTGGGAAAGAGAGACTTACAAAGTATCTCTATAAAGAAAATTTGTTGTCCCTTATGCACATGTTAATATTTTCAAGTACTTTATGTTTCAAAGTATCTGGAAGGGTTAGGATACCAATAATTCATTCCTCACATGGAGAGACCTATCCTTTGTGAACTCATTTATTTATTTTTAATTAAATATTCCTTTGACTATGAATATAAACGATATATATGTACCTTTAATGCAAAAAGGTGGGCTACCAATGTAGACCCCACAAGCATGGCAAAAAAGCGACATTGTCAAAAATGTGGGTTGGATAAAGACAAAACACCCATTATAATACCAACACTAGCTAGAAATCCAAATTCTATAGGTCATAACAACAAAAATCAAAGGGTGATAACCTGAATAGAAGAAAAAAAACAAGAATTTGTTATGCTAATGTCAAGAGAAGGGTGGTCATGATCACTAGGGGTGGGGCCCCAACCAATAACCAGGGGATTATCAATGAGTATTTTCACATGCTCCCATACATCACTGGGAAGCTTTGGGGGCTTGGAACCTTTAGTAATTGATAAATATAGCATAGAGAACTACTTGCAGTTATTTCAATGTGGGGTTGGGGGAAAACTCTTCTTGTGCTCACATCTCTTCTACAATTGGTGGGGCCTATTGTCACATCCATGAGAACTTGTTGAAGTGTGACATCAAGATTTGAGTGGCTTCCTACTCATGGTACAAGGGGACCCACCCTACAAGTCTAGAAACTACTATATATGGTCCATCGACATCTTTAACTTTTGCACCTACACCAATATCTACAAAGCTATGCTGGCACAAGTTAGTACATCATCATACCATAAAAAACTATGCGATTGGATTATTGAAATAAAAGGTAACATCATTGTATTTTTTTCCAAATATATTATTTAATTTTGACTCCAACAAGCATCTAAGCATACTTGAACTCAATGGACTAAGGTAGGAAATCACCTAACAAGGCAATTACGCAAGATGAGAAAGAAGGGAGATACTATTGACATAAAGATACAACCCATACCCATGTAAATCCATAAGACAACTAGGAAAGATGGTTGATTTTCTTTGCTTGGCCACATTATGGACAATGTTGGTTTTGCACACCCAATCAATACAACCTAGACTCCCATAGTCAAACACCATTTAAAAAAGGATTTATTGGGTTCCATATTTGGTTTCCAGTTACTACAAAGTCAACATAACCACATGTATTTTGATCAAATTTCAAGTGCCAAAGCTTGTTTATTTGTCCCTCTAGTTATTTAATAAATAGGGTATATCCACGTAGTTTGAACACCTTAAGAAAAATGCTCACATAAACAAATAAAATATTAGTACAATAGTGTATTATATGATTAAAACCCTAAAAAGGGGAAACATTCCACAACCCCAACCAACACAACCACTTGAGGCAATATATTAATTCCAAAGGAAAATATTGACATATGAGTTTCTCAAAGTTTATCATCAACACATGACCCTCCATGGTCTTTAAGTAGATCTCATGGTCTAATAAAGTGTTAAACCATATATCAATATAGCCATTAGTATCAAGGAGAAATGAATCATTGGATCACTTTATGTGTAGAATATAATCGTGACTCTCGGATTAGATAATTACAAATGAATACTAAAGAAACACACTACCTAAAAAAAGATTAGACCAAGTTGATATTAAGTTATTAACTAACTCCCAAGTTTCTAATATCCTAACAACTATATGTGAAACCTCCATGCTCTTTAAATAGAGATCATGGACCAATCGGGTGTTAAGCCATATATCAATAGAGCCGTTAGTATCAAGGAGAAGATGAATCATTGGATCACTTTATGTGTAGAATATAATAGTGACTGTTGGATTAGATAATTACAAATGAATACTAAAGAAACACACTAGACCTAAAAAAGATTAGACCAAGTTGATCTTAACTAACTCCCAAGTGTCTAATATCCTAACAACTATATGTGAAACCTCTCCAAGAATCATAACGAGTCTTCAAATAATGCTAGATTAGGCAGATTACACAAGTGGATCAGAAAAGACTTTTTATAGTCGTAGAAGGTATTTCAAAGTGCCAATAATGGTGTAAATGACCACTGGTTTATATCAACTTACTATACTCAAAATTTGCACATTGTTCATCTTGGATCTTTGAATCCACTTCATGTATCCATTTTGGATCATGGAAACATGATCTAGCAAAGTCAACCTCTGTTCTATTATTTTGGGATACCTTTGTTTGAATTAAAATGTTTCTGAATAATAATTTTTTTGGCATGTGGTAGTGTCTACAGCAGTAGAACAATTTTATGCAATGGAAACAACAAAGTGATCATTAATTTCAATAAAGCTGAGTGTTATTTAAGGTCAAATTGCCTTTCAAATGATGCATTTTAATGAAAATAAGACCTGGAAATCTTAGAAATATACAATTGAATTAAGAGGAGAAGTCATAGGATCAAACATATATGAAATCTAATTCAGATGAATACATAAGCCCCTTTCGTAAACAAATCATAGATATATGCTTGATTAAAGTGGCTAATGAGAAGAGATATGAACGAAGCTTGCATGCTTATAAATTAGAAATTAAGTACCAAAGGTCTACAACTGAAATAGAGTTCAGCTATATTAATGGTTTTTATGCTGTTTTCTTTCTTTAAAAACATGGCATTTCACTTGCTTGGTAACATTGTAATACCTGGCAAGACTGGTGAATTACTGGAATTTTCAGTTTGTGAAATTGCTAACTTTGTGGATACTTTCATAATTCCATTGATCGCTAAGAGTGTAAATTCCACTTTAAAAAATGCAAGCAATTCTTCATGTTATATATTTTCTGAATAGGATATTTTAAAAGGAAAGATTCGACACACTAATTTCAGAGCTAGTAAGACATGATTAGATGCCAAATTCAAATGCCTTCATTGTTAAAACTTTAAAAGTGCTCACTAATACATGCATACACATACATCCAGTTAAATTAATATCATTTATAAGAAACTTACGACTTGATTTCATTTAAGGATATGTTTAAGGTGGTTTAATTCTCCCTTGGCATTTGTTTTTACTACATGAACTGTCAGCTATAACTTAGTTTTCAGTACACTTTTCTTGTCCTTAGTTTAATTTTTACTATCATATGACTATAGATGACAAAGGTATGGAGATTTGGATATGATAGTGACATAAAGTATTGTTTTAACAGTAATAGAACATGTTTGTTTTGATTTTCAGATTTCAGTGCTTAAATTGACAGACACTGAATACTGTTCTTCTGTTGGTTTGCAGCGGTTTGCTGCTGTCATAATGAGGATAAGAGAGCCTAAGACAACTGCTTTGATATTTGCCTCTGGAAAGATGGTATTTACATGCCATAGACCTCCTAGATAGTAACACGATGAGTGTTATATTTGTAGGTTGTTTCATTAATTTCTCTAAAGAGTATTTTGGATTTTAGATAATTGAAAGGAATTCAATTAGATAACTCGTGATATATGTTTGATATTTAGCTTAAGGGGGGAATATCAAAACAAATTTGTTTCCTGAGAGTGTTTAATTGATTTGATTTTTGTTTTTGTTTTGCTATTTTCATTTTCACTGATGCTTGCTATAGGCAGTTTCCTCCTTCCTGCTTGTATAGCCTTCCCTGTAGTCTTTGGCCTTTCTATAAAAATTCAAATATCACTTTTTGATGTACGATGCAATCATTTACAATGCCAACACTAGTGAACCTTCCACGTACTAATCTCATCATAAAACCTGTCAAACTGTATCAACCAGTCCTCTTACTTTTGTAGAAGAAAAATATGATTTATTTGTTGTCAACTTTACTGCAGCTTCCCATACTAACCTTCTTAGTATAAAACCTGTCAAATTAATTTAGGTCTCATAATACCAACAAAATTGCTGATCACAATTTTCCGAGTTTTATTTTGATAAAAATGCATCATAACGACAAATTGATCTGCAGGCTGTCTCATGATTGGACATGGGCACCCACTAGAACCATATTTATATGTGTTGATTACTAATGTGTTGGGGTACTTGTTGGATGGGTTCATATCAATATATAGATTATGGGGATTTCACTTCTAGATGGATCAGAAATGGCAACAACGATTTCATAGATGATTCCCTTTTATTAGTGTGTTGATCGTGGCTTTGTTGATGGGGCCCTCTCTTGTTTGGAAACTTTTTTAGTGCCTTTGGTGCCATTGTTAGTCATAAAATTGACTTTTGGTTCCTTACGTTGAATTCTCCTTCAGCGTTGATTTTGATTGCTTGGTCGTATATTCTCCTTGGGGTGATTGTGAGGTATTTTGATATCTTGTTTGGTACATGTCTTTTGTAAGTGGCTGTGGGATTGGTGTCTTTAGAGATTGTAGAGTAAACTTCACATTTGACATCATAAGGATCTCCCCTTTGTAGGGAAGTTGGTAGTTATTGGTTGTATTCTCGAGGCCTCACATGTGTACTGCTTGTCTTGTTGGTTCCCTAATAGAGTAGAATTTAGGTGGCTTGAGTAGATTTTGAGAAGTTATTTATGGTCCAAATATGGATGGGCAAGAGGTCTATTCTTAGTTGCTTGGGATGCTTGCACAATTACCAAGGATGAAGGGGGACTAGGGTTGATTGATGTGGGGCATCACATGGCAGTATTTTCATGGAAATCCTTTGGGAAAATGGATGTGAAATCAATGTGGGTATGGGTGATTCGCTCCTAGAGAAATGAGGTAGATTTAGTACGAGGTCATAGTAGTGTAGTCTCTAGGTGGGATCTCTATTGAGCATTGCGAGCTGTATTTTGGCAGATAAGTTTGTTATGAGAAGCTTGGAGGGATCAATGGCTTGGTAGGTTTTGTTTTGACATTAGATTATGTCGTGACAACATTCATGTATGGTACATGGGGCTTTTAGTTTGTGTTATCTAGACAACATGGTGATCAATGGCTGTGTTGGATCGTTGGCAATGGGAGGGTTTGTTGTGCGAATTGGGATCTTGCCTCTTGTTCGATTTGGAGTTGCTGAGACTAGGGGTTCTGTGTGGTGGAGCAACTGTGCTTCTAGGCGTGTTAGCTGTCCTCTATCGGTGGGACTTATGGGACTGTGGGGTTGTTTGTGGAAAGAGTGGAGAGTGCTTGTGCACTAGTTGGGGCTCTTGGCCTTTGATCAACCTTCAGTCATGGAGCTTCGTGCCTTTATTCTAGTTTGAGTTGTTCAAGATCAACATTGGTATGCCTGGGTCCATTTGGCGGGATTGACGATGGAGTTTTGGAGTCCCCTTGTTACAATATGATTCTTATTGCTTGTATTCAACTCTTCATCAATGACATCCCCTATCATCAACTCAATGTGAGGTGGGCCTTGTTAGATCTGAAGGTTTGTTGGGTTTGTCGATTGCATCGTATTTAGTTGGTGCAACTCTCTTACAAGCTGTGTGTTTTTGCTTGGTTGGTTATATACCAGCATAGATCCATCTCAAACCTGGATCTATCAAGCACTGAGAGGGATCCAATTTCTTGAGGTGTAATTTTTTTGTTTTATCTTAAATTTTTTACACATTAA
>NWUY0300055819.1:5071-17886 GCA_004151065.3 Larix sibirica
CATTGTTGATTTCCCTTATGAAGGTGTCTTGGTCTTCCTCTTCTGGGCCAAGAGACAACCTGTGTCCAGACTCCTCTAGGACTCATAATTCGGTAGTTTTGTAGTGGCTAATTCTTCAGATAATACCAAATATGATCATTTCAAAATCTGATAAATCTGTTTTATCTTATGCTAGGATATTCCATATTTGGCAAGGAAAAGGGGTTGAAACTTACCAATTAGAATCAATTCCCCCCTTTTTTCATTTTCTCATTCTTTGTTTCTCTATTTATACCATGCCAATAACTTCATCTACTCTCCATGGGTATTTTTCTCCCAGCCCTAATTCTCCTCCTAGATCCTTTTTTTTCGAATTCCTCTTCCTTCTATGAACCTGTGTTCTGGTCATCCATAAAACCCTCTCCTTTGGATGCCTCAATCACCTCTAAATATTTGTCTATTGTAACCCTTGATCATCATGTCTTTGGCCATCTCAAGGGTTCTGCAAAGGGACCGTCCCTCTAAAAACTCTTTCCCTTAAGCCACAAGGGTTTGTCCTCTGGTAAAATGGCTCCTTGTTGTGCTTATGTAGTTTCAATGGTTTTTGCAGCCCTTATAATTGTCGGGGATGGTGAATTTCCCATGAAAGTATCCTATATATGGTTTATTTCCATAAATTCATCTTCAACTAAGAGTCTAATGAGGCTATGGTGAGCTAGACAAGACTTAGGATTCTTCCATTTCTTTACCATTTTTCTCATTAATTCTAAGGAATTGAAGAGAAAATATGGGACATTGATGTGTTTGTGTTGTCTCAGATGAGTTGATAATTTGAAATGGTAACCAAATAGAAGGTTGTACCTAGCTTCACAAGTCAATAATTTCTTGATGCAGAGTGATACCTATGACGATGGTGCAGGGAGAGATGTCCTCTACGTTCCCTTGTATGTTCCTAGGAATATCTCACTACCCATAATAAATTCTCCACAAACTTTCTTTATTGGCATCCTTCATTCAAACCACCTATCACCGGTTTGTGGCAAGCCTGTTAATTTGGCAATTATCCCCTCACTTAACTGAATTATAAGCCCTTTAACCTCTACAACCGATGGGATGTAATATAGTGCGAATTCCATTGCAACGTCCCTATCAATTCTCCACAACTTTTTGAAATTGATCATTCAACTTGCTTCTTCAAATATTCTCTACACTCTAGGGTTCTGAGTTATCATATCAATGTTCTCCAGTTTACTTCTAGTTGGGGATCCTGTTGTTATTCTGAGAGATTAGCACTTATGTGAACAGGGGAATGGCATAAGGAATTGTAGGAATAATCAGGGACCATGAAAATGGAGCACCAATAGTTTATTTTGGTCTGGGATGAGGAATGGTATGTAGGAGGATTAATTCCACTAAGGAAGGAAATTATGGTCTAAGGCGGCGACCTTCACAATGGCATTATTATTCAATTATTTTTCTTCGTGGATGCATGGTTTCATTATTGGTCATGGAGGCGTGGTTTCATCATTGGCATGGCATCATATCAGTCCATCACAACTTTCATTTGTACATATGATTCAGGATATGATTTCCAATCTTAGCAATTTTTTCTAAGTATGGTGAAGGAACTATGTTAACAATGGCACCCCCCCATGTCAAAATTTCTTCCCATCCTTGGGCATATGGAGGATATGGGTGCACATGGTTGGCATATTATTGGTGGGCATTATAACATAGGTTAATCATTGAAAAATAAGGGGAAATACATAATTGTACCTACCTAAGAAGAGTCACAATGAGTAAGTGTTGATTTGTGGCAAATTGGAGATGATAACAGGTGAAAACATATGGAACATGCTCAACTTCTGTAGCATTGAAGTAGAGTGAATATATGTGGAGAAGGAGCTAAGGTAACCATTGAGATTGTTGTGATGGAAATAAGATGGTGGAGTAACAAAAATTATTCAGAAATGGAAGAATTTGTTGTAGCATCTTCTGTAGTAGTATGAAGATCTAAAACTGCAAAAGGTTTTGTAGAAGCAAGAATATATACAACTGTAGAAGGTTCAATAGAAGCAGGAGGATCTACAACCACAAAAGGTTCTATAGCAGTAGGAAGATCTGCAACCGCGGAAGGTTCTGTAGCAGTAGGAAGATCTATAACCATAGAAGGTTTTATAGCAACATATATATTTGTAGTAGTAGTAGAGGGTTTTGAATCAAGATAATGTTCTTTAGAAATATAAAAACATCCATGTGATGTGATGCATTTATGTCTAATTATGCCTCACAGGGAAGTATTCACAATTATTTTATTTTTATTATTTTAATGATCAACTGTGCCTCTTAGGGAGGTTTTCACAGTTGGATCTTTATATTTTTTTTAAGATTATCTAATTGAGAAATAATTTTATTTTCTGATGTAGTAGCCATAATCTCCACATCCTTAATGCACTAGCAAGTTGCAAGATTATGAATAAATGCACCTTTGGACAAATTTTTTTTTATGATCTCAAGCGATGACCATTGGCCATCAAGGGAATTCGATCTTCATCAATAGGATGGAGATTTACTGACCCATTTCATATAATGTGTTAATTTCATATGGTCTTAGCCATTGAGTGTGGATCTTTCCCTTAAATTCCTTAAACCCATAATCATAAATAAGAGCCCAGTCTCCTACCTGGAAATTTCTATGCTTAATGAACTAGTTGTGCCATTTAGCTCTTTAATAATGGAAAACAACAACATAATGTAGAGAATATTAACAAATTTCATCAAACTCATTGATATGGTTCAGGTGGTTTTGCTAAGATTCTAGTAAGTCTACACCTAGCTATACTATAGTCCTCAATGTTTTCACTCCAATCCCAATGTCAGGAGGGTAACCTGATTATCCTATACAAGTTCATAGGTAGTGAAACCTATGGTGTTTATCCATGTAGTATAGTAATCCCACAGATATTATGGAAGTTTGTTAGTCCAATCTCTGAGATGTACTTGTATCATGTTAGTTAATATACATTCTAGAATCTTATTGGTGCCTTCCACCTGCCTATTGGCTTGCGGATGGTATGATGTGGTTACCCTATGTTTGATATGATATTTCTTTGTGATGGTATGAACATACTTGGAGGTCATGAACTGTGCCCCACCATCTATGACAATATGTCATGGAACCCTAAATCAGACGAATATCCCCCCATAGAGGAAATCTGCTACCACCTGCTTTGGGGCTCTTGGGAGCACTTTGGATTCTATCCATTTAGTGACATAATCTATATAAACTATGATATAGGTATTTTGTCTAGATGGAGGGTGAATGGACCCCATAAAGGACAGATCCCACTTCTTAAAGGGTTCCACCATGAGCCAGGGTTTAAGTGGCATTTCATCTGACTTAACAAGTCATCCTATTCTCCGGAAGCTATCACAACTCTTCACATATTCTCAAGCATCTTGGAAGATAGTGGTATAGGAATACCCTAGATGTAACACTTTATAAGCAATCCTTTTGTTGGAAAAGTGTCCTCCAAAGGGACCGTCATGATAAGATCTTAGGATACCATGGATCTTGTCCTTCCTAACACAACACCATATTATAAAATATGGATTGGTGTAAAAGAGATAACCTTCGATTCAAGAATATAGACTACCTTTATTGATAATTATTTGTTTCTCTTTTGGTGAGAGATGTGTTGGACTTGCAACCAAGTAGTTAGCAATATATTCAAACAATGGAGTGTTAGTAGATAATGCAAAAAGGTGTTCATCAAGAAAAACATCCTCGATAGGAAGTGCATCCCNATCAATTTGACAAACTCTAATGAATATGGCCAATGTGATTAGGCCATTGTGACCCAATGCCAAATTTGGGACATGACATTAACTAGGTCATGTAAGAGTTAATTGAAGTCTAATTGGCCTAAAATATCCCAATAAGGTGTATTCATCCTAAACGAGGGTAAAATTGTAGTAGAATTCTTTAAAAAATTGGACAACTATATTGAGGGTGCCCTCCTTCCTAAAAAGGGGGTTTACTCCAGTTAGGAGTGCCCTTGTCCCTAAAAAATGGGGATTTCTCAATTAGGAGCATTATTGACCTCAAAGACAAGGAGAGAACTCTGGTAGGAGCACTACTGACCTTGAAGACAAGGAGAGAACTCCAGTAGGAGCGCTCTTGTCCCTGGCAATGAAAAAAAAGTGCATGTACACCAACAAGGTGAAGGTCAAAATTTGGAGATTGGGCTATCAACGAAATGTTGTTGAAATGTTCTTTCGAGAAGGCCCTATTAATGAATTAGGCTCAACTTCCAAATCAAGGGCTTGTTTAGAACCTTTTACCTTGGGAAGGGACCAATCTAGGATTAGGGATAATTACAAAATCATGATGATTTATGAATTAAGGGGTTAATTTTGATTGGGTCATTATAAAATGTTTGAATGAAGAATTGGCATGATTTTTAAATTGAGACTGACCAAGCAATCAAAGCACTATAGTTTTGGAACCAACTTGGGAAGGGTCAATCTAAGGTGCCTGATGTTAAGATTGGGGTTAATATTTTGATCGGGTTTGTTTGTTGGTTAAGTCAATGCATAAATTATAATGGAGAAACAATTTTCAAATCAGGCATAATTGCTTTTGTATTGACACTGAAAGGGCCCATTCCATGGATGGGGTACAATTGAGAAAACATGTGCTATAAAGATCCTTCCACCTTTTGAAATGAGGTCTAATTTCACAATTAGGCCACTTTAACACAACGAATTCATTTTGTTTGGAGAGAGAGTGACCTATTTGGTGATTGGTTGAAAAAATTAAAATGTAGTTTAACTTGAGAGAGGCACGATGAGATGATCGAGGGTGAAAGTAAAATTTTCAAGATCAAGATATCAATGAATTGTTTGTGAAATGATCTTAGCTAAAAAGGCCTCGATCAATGGATCGAGTTCGACTTCTAAATTGGGGGTTTGTTTAGAACATTTTACCTTGGGACTATTTTCAAAGCATGCCTGATCAATGAAACAATCCATGAAAGCTTTAGGTAGTTTTCATGAAAATTATAGCCAAACCAAACTATCAAATTGAACAATCCTTAGAAACAATCGACTTATGAATTGGGGGTTGATTGTGATTGGATCATTATAAAAATGATCAAATGGAGAATGGACCCGATTTCTAAATTGGGCTCGATCAAGCAATCACAACACTTTACTTTTCAAACTAACACTAACTTGGGAAGGGCTCAATCCATGGATGAGACTCGATTTGGTAATAGGGGTAAACTTAAATTAGCCATGTGAATACCCTTGTTTGGAGGAGTCCATTTTTTTCATAATATTCATGCTTGTTCAGATTGTGCAAAAGGTGAGTCCAAGGTGCCCAATGTCAAGATCAAGGTGAAGAGTTGGGTTGAGTTTGCTTGTTGATTAGGTCAAAATCCTTAGGAAGATGATTGATTTATGAATCTAGGATTTAAAAAAATAAAAAAGTAAGGCTATCTTTGATTTTCTAAAATGTAAGGACAAAAAAGACAATTGATTACTTAAGACATTTCTCTTATGATAAATTAAATGAGTTTAGTATAAGCAAAACCCCCTTGCTACTTGCTTTTCTTGAACCCTTAACTTTCTCATAAGAAATCTATGAAAATTTATGTCACCATTTTAATCTAATTCTCCTCATATGGATTTCCTTTTCACTTTGCATATCATTATTAACACACACACACATATATATATATATATATTTTGTCAGTTCTTATATATTTTTATGTCTTCACAATGCATACATCTTACTTCAACGCAATTTAATCTCCAATAACATGAATTTAACACATATATTAAGAATAGATCCATATTTATGTGTGCACATTTAACTCCTATAACCTTAACATATTTGTTATGTCTTTCAAATCACTTTTACATATATGTGTTTTAGCATATCTCATTTTTGCAATATTCCTTTACATCACCTTGCAATTGCTAATAATAAATTTTACAACTATAAAATATGCTCTTCTCTTATTATTTTTAAATTAGTATATAAATATTAAAAATTAATAAATAAAAAACAATTCATTAAAAACTCATAACCTTTAAATTAATATATAAATGTGAAACAAAGTAAGAGAAAAAATTATATTAGTGATGGGAATGATTTGCTTTTTCAAAAGCCCTCAAATTAATATATACATATTTGATTCTCTTAAATTAATAAATACATACTTGATTTGATAGATAAGGACAAGTCATTAAGAAATTTTAACTAATCTTCACCCTATACAAAAAAGATGGAGTAATGAAATTAATGATAGTATAGGTGAAAGTAGTCTAAAGAAGTGATCACTTTTCTACTATGTTTTAAGATTATTTTTGTCAAAATCTAATAATTCTAAACTATTATTTTTATATGGTACACGTTATCTCAATTCTTCAAGATTTTAATAACTATGTTCAATTAGAATCACTCTAATCAACGTTTAATAAAAAACATTATGACTTATAATCTTTAAGGTTTATCTTTTTGCTTTCCATCTCCAAGCTAAAGTTTATATTTATTTAAAAGATTAAAAAAATTATTATTATTTTAAAACAAAGCATATTGTGTAATTAACTTACATAACAAAACCAATATCATTATAACTTATTTTTAAGGTGGATTTATCTCTTAACAATATCAACATCATTATAATTTTTATTTTTCAACAGAATAATTATTTTCTTTCTATTTCGAAGGAATCAAAAAAAGTTTGAAATACAATTATTACAATGGGGCTCAACAAGAGCATCATGTCACTTACAAGAATTGAACCTAAATGGAAAAAAAAAACAATCTTTCCTTCCAACCATCATGTACTGTTGATTTACCTTTTTACTTTCCAGCTAAATTGAAATTTGGTATACATTTAAAATTTATTAAAAAATTGTAAATTAAAAAATGTATATATAATAAAAAAAAAAACAATCACACAACACAGTACACCCACCGCCTTCCAAACAATCCACATTGGGTGTATTGTGTTATGTGAGTCACATGTATCATTGCAACATGGAAGTCCTGACTTTTGATAATCCGCAGGAAATCCTGACATCTGAGTAAACAGAGGTGGAAAAGAGAAATTATTCTGCTAGAAAACGCTGTGGAAAATTGCAATTTTGCAAGCGTAAGTTTAGTAGAAATTTGCAATGGTTTGCTATCAGATGGGCATTGGGTTTTAATCCCATTCTATTCTGGTCAGCATGTATTCCTATCCTGTAGGAGGAGGGTGTTTCAAAAGAAAACAAGTCATTCCTGATCTGGGTTTTGTTTCCAGATATAATGGCGTGGACACGGCAATCCATCAAGTTCTTCACCTAGTTACCATTGCCCTTTCCAACAAGAAAGAGTTGGCATCTCTCAAATATCTCGCAATAAGCATTGAGGCTATCACCACGCAGATCCATCCACTGCTTCCAGTTGTAACGAGGCTTCAGCGGTTAGTAGATGGCTTAGAAAGCTGGGCGCGCTTCTCGAGTCGATATCTGAAATGGTGCAACAGTGCACAATACCAAGTTATAACGCTATTTCTCGTTATCAGATGAGCAAATAGATCAGTTGTTTGATTTTACAAATCGACAGACAGGTGAAATGAGTTCCATGGGAACTCCTACTTGAGCAGTCAATGCAAAGAGAAAGTGTCCAAGGTTCAACCAGCTCTTCTGCAAACTCTTGCCTGCCAGATATTGTTTCAACCACGCGTTTCTCCATTGAGAAACCCCTTAGCCTTGCCAAGACTCAAGAAGTTTGTGATGGATGCAAAGGAAGAGGGCACGCATTGGCGTGGTTGGCAGGGGTGGATCTGACAAAACTCTGCTTCTCAAGAGGGTCTTCAACAGCGAAAATGTGCGGGATATCTTTCCATGTGAGTTACTACTTTGGCTCACTGTTTTGCATGGTTTTACTTTAACAAATCTCAGAAATGAGCTCTGTAGACAAATAGCCATGCAAACAAAGATAGATCTGGATAGAAATATGAATGGAGAATATGCAAAAATATGGTTGAATGAAATACTATAGAAATAAAGGTTTTCTGTGTTCTTAGAGAGAGGGTACCAAATTGTTAACTGTTAAATATGGGAGTTGCATAGACATCCACAATAACAATGGGGTATTTGATGGAATATAAATGCAAAAATATGATTGAATGAGAGAATGCAAAGAAAGAGGTTTGCTTTGTTCTTAGATGACATATGGGGAGAGGGTGTTAAATTGGTGGAGGGTATGGGTGAATTGGGTCTACTGCGGCTAGTCGACCATTCCAACTCCAAAGTTATGAGTTCCACGGATCACAGAGCACTGTTAAATATGGGAGTTGCAGAGACATCACCAATAGCAGTGGGGGGATTTGATAGAATATGTATGCAAAAATATGGATGAATGACAGAATGCAGAAAGAGAAGTTTTCCTGGTTCTTAAATGATGTATGGGGAAAGGGTGCTAATGGAGGAATTGGGTCTACTGCGGCTAGCTGAATGCTCAAATTCCAAAGTTGTGTGGGTTCCAAAGTTGTGGGTTTTGGGGATCACATAACACTGTTAAATGTTAAATATGTGAGCTGCAGAGACCTTGATAACAATGGGGATTTTGATGTAATATGAGAAATGGCAGTGGTTTGCTAATCATGCTTTTCCATATAATCTGTTAGTAAACATAGATGAGAAATAGACCAAGTCGATAAATGTGGAGGGATTCTGCTTCGAATCAAAGTTTTAGGCAGGACCATGTAAGAGAGTACTCATCCACGACAGTGGGAAATGGAAGTCTGCAGGCCGCCGAATGCCCACAATAATGACCGTTAATCATTTTCATCTCTATGTTTTCCTTAGAGTTAAGCTGCACTTGGCAACTGCAACATTGATCTGCAATTGTATTTCCTATAGGTTGCTGCTGCCTTCGTGGTCAGTGAAACTGTTTATACTTTATTCCAAGTTTGGTGTGATTCCGTTGTGGATAGAAGGGTTGTTTGCAAGGAAGAACAGCTACAAGATGATTAACCTTCAAGCTACAGCCCATTTGAGATTGAAAGCATTTACTTAGACCTTTTAGCCTGAGGCTAAGAGGTCTGCCCATGAAAAGCTACTTGCAACTCTTACAAATCTGGTAAGCTTCCAAATCCAAGCTTTTAATAGGTCCAGCATCAGATAATTATCTTTTGGTTTTCACAAGTTGATATCCCATGTATCTTAAGCTTAACTTCGGTAAATATTTGCAATGTCTGCCTCTCAGCATCTCAACCCTTATGTATTTGAAGTGCTTGCAAATTTATTAATACAGCAATTTGAGAAAGAGGAAATGAAAAAAGTGGCTTCCATTAATGATTTGGGCAGCCTAACCCATCTAGAGAAGTTATACCTGGAAAACAATGACCTGGGAAACGATGGAAAAATGGAAACACTCCACTTGGCACTCATGATGATGGAAAGTCTACACCATGACATGGCTGAAAAGACTTAAGTGTCACTTGACATTCAATGTTCTCACCTCTTTAAAAGGGAGAGCATTTTTTAAATTGTTGCAATAGAAATCTTTGAATATCCTCTGTTGAACAACTTTCCCACGGGATCCAACAACATAGGGGCTTTTTCTTTGTTGAAGACATTTCACTGGATTAGTCAGATAAGCTAGAATCCAGTTGCTTATAGTGAAGACGGGTGCCATGTCTTTATTTAAAAATGAGAGTGTAAAGTTATTTAATGGTATTGGAGAATTTAGAGAGAATGAAAGTGTAAATTTATTTAATGGTATTGGAGAATTTAGAGAGGCTTAAACAATGTTTACCATAGACACCAAGAATCAAAGGGAAGGTTGACTTTATGGTGAATTTTGGTACAGGCCTTTTCCTTTATGATTAAAACAAAAGCTAAAAATTTCCATAATTTTTGTTTTCATCATGATGATCTTTATACCATCCAAGTCAAAAAATACCATTGTTCTTGAAATTTCAAAGTTTTATTCAAGATACTTACTAGTTGATTCTTTGTAACATATTATTGTTGATTCTTTGTAATATATTGTTTTTAATTTCTTTGGGATAAGACTTAGAAGCAAAATCAGTTCAAGAATCCTTGTGATAACATCAAATTCAAAAAATTTGCATGTTTTCCATCTATAGTTACATTGGCAGATGTTTCTTTCATATGTTATATTTCCCTCATTTTAATTTTGCTCCTTTGCTGCTACAGGACTTGAAATTTACCACAAATTAATTTTACTAAATCTGTAGTAAACAATTTATTATGTAAAAACTTAATTAAAATTAAAAAAAAAAAAATTTAACGACATTTCTTATATTTTAGTTGGAGTCTGGACTTATATTTTAAAATTTTTAAAATTTATTTCATAGACAAAATGTAATCTCTAAAATCTGTTATTTTTCTTTTTTTTCTTTGAGAGTTTTTTCTTTTTTTCCTTGGAAATAATTCCCAGGAAATGCTCCGCCACTTTTCCCTATTTTGAAGATGGTATACAAAGTAAGAAATAATTCCCAGGAAATTCTGACACTTTTTCTATTTTGAAGATGGTATACAATGTAAAGCAAATAGCCCCGATTTTAAAAATGGTATGCAGTGACACTTTTCCCTATTTTGAAGAAGGTATACAATGTAAAGCAAATAACCCCTATTTTAAAAATGGTATGCAGTGTAAAGCAAATGGTATAAACTCAGTTGATGGTATACAAAGTAAGAAATAATTCCCAGGAAATTCTCTGACACTTTTCCTATTTTGAAGATGGTATACAATGTAAAGCAAATAGCCCCTATTTTAAAAATGGTATGCAGTGACACTTTTCCCTATTTTGAAGATGGTATACAATGTAAAGCAAATAAAAATATGGTATACAATGTAAAGCAAATAGCCCCTATTTTAAAAATGGAAAAAGATGGTATACAATGTAAAGCAAATAGCCCTTATTTTAAAAATGGTATGCAGTGTAAAGCAAATGGTATAAACTCAGTGCGCCTGACTCCATGAGAATCGAACTAGAAACTTGCACAGCACTCTAGATCAATGGCAGTGTCCTGTAACAGTAGCACCAACCTACTAAGCTAACCTTTGGGGTTAGATCTGCTATTCTTCTTTATTTTTGAAAGTACACCAAAATTATCATTAAATAAACAGTTATACACTGACGATAAAGGTGATAAGACTACCGTTGATGGTTTCTATTGGTGCTAGGATATTATAATGAAGTTGATATGAGTTCCTCTGATTATAGCACTACTCCCTGTAAGCATGACAGCTATTTTCATGTAGATTTGTAGTTCAAGCTTACAGTCTAGTCCCTTTATAGTGATCCTCACTTTGGAATAGTGATTGCAAAATGCTCTTTCCATATATTATTACCAAATCTTTTCCTTATTATAGCTCCACCGTAGTCTTAAATGTATCCGGACCACAATCCGGTGGTGGAATTGCGGGATCAGGTGTATTGCTAACCATGCTGGCCTGCTACTGGCCGCTCTGTGCTAGTGCAATCCTACATAATGGTTGAAACTGGGCAGAATGGTCAGCTTGTGCAGGAGGGCCAACCTATACCAGTAGTACAGAGCTGATTTGTGATTGATATGGTGGTTGTTCTGTATGAAACCTCAAACAATATAGATCTATTTTAAATCTGGATCTATCTTTTTTTTTAACAGAAATAATTGTATTTGATAGTAAAATGCTGTTACCAACAAAAATTCCAAATTTCCTGGCACTTGTAAAAAATAAAGGTTTTAAAAGCTTTTCCTAAAAGATACAGTTTCTAACTTTCTAAGCAGAATGTCTTCCTTGTATACATTCAATACTATGCTATTTGCGCTGTAAATGTGCACATACTGTCCTAAAAGCAAAATACAGAAGTGCATAAAAAAACAAAATAGGCATGTTCATGATTGAGCAAAAGAATGTCTACGCATATCTTGCAGATTGGTGCCCTTCTTTAACAGGCTGAAGAACAGAACAGAATCCTTGTCCATGACCTTCATATCAACAAAGCGGGAGATCTGACAGTGGCTGCATTGATTCATTTTGAGCAATTTGTCCAAATCTGCCTGTATTTCTTTGAGAGTACCTCCTTGTTCACCTAGGTTACTGTCAATATATTCCATTTTGGAATTCCATGTTAGAAGTGTCATCAGACAGCTGCCTGAGGGCGTCCAACATTTCTCCTATGTGGTCATGGACAACCTGCAACATGTATTTAAAATCACTCAACTCAATCCTCATGTTGCTAAACAATTCCCTCCCAGACTGCATATCCTCAATAAACCGGGTGAACGTAAGAGAAGCAACTTTCTCAACAAACCAAGAGCAATCAATTTCTTCCTTCTCAGAATGCCCTGAGTGGAGGGAGGATGAACAAGAACTTGAATTAACGCCAGCAGAATTCCCAACAATAAAAGGCACCCCCACTTGCACTTTCAGTAGAGCTGTGCCAACAGAGACCTCCTTTACTTCAGGAAAGTTCACATTCAAACCAATATCATCAAAAAGAGAGCAGAGGTTATCCTTTGACCAACTATTTTCAGACCTTCTCTAACTTGGCCTTTGGCCACACATTAGCTATTAGAGATTCTTTGATCCCTAGGTCTGACCCCCATAAAACATTGGCCCTTAGTCATTTGATGGTTAAAATTTCCACTACAAGGTGATGTTTCGTTTCCATAATACATATATTGAAGTTCGTGAAGGTGAATCTCTGCAAATAAAACAGTAGAGATTCATACGCAAGGGACAATCGCAATTAATTGACGGGTTCAATCTACCAAATGTTGGTAGGTGGTTCGCCGTTTGTTAGAGGGCTAGTCCA